>WEKY01049700.1:6038-48895 GCA_013390045.1 Picathartes gymnocephalus
TTTTCCACTATTATGGGGGGGGGGGGGGGTAAAAAAGCCATTCATAATAAATATTACATTCAGCTGAAGATGATATATGCCATATCCTGAGCAATGGAATGTTTCCATCTGGTTATGACACCCGCTGAACACTGTCTCAGGGCCACTGGACAACTATATCAGCAAAAACACTGCCAAGCCCTTTCTTTATACAATCAGTTTTAAGTAATTAATAGAATGTGTGAAGATGACATTTTTGACTGTCTAATTCATCTCCCCTACAGTAAAGATTTTTCCCCGTAGTATATTTTTTCAATGCTTTGCCTAATCTAATTCCAAATATTCAGCATTTCCCATTGGAGACTGTTTCTCAGTTAAAGGGATTGTGCTGCCAGGATTCTTATTCAGATATTTAGCTGAAGTTTAATTCTTTTCCTAATTTCAGTCTATTTCTCCTGGGGCCAGATTCCCGGCTGCCATAAACTGTCAGAGCTTCCCTCATTTCCTTTGGGTTTGGGTAGTGTACACCAACTGAGAATCTGGTCAGGGTTTTCCCTTCCTAACATTTTTTTTTCTCCTCTGCTACATTACACTCTTAATCATCATGCTCACACTTATTCATTGTTTTCTTTAATAATGCTTTCAAATCCTGCTTTCTAATGCCATATTGATTGCTGTGTCAATCACTTCATTCCATAATTCACTTATTAAGCCATACTTCATGTTGAGATTAAAAGCAGCTGCTAAACTAGATGAGACTTCTCCATAGCGATGGTAGAACAGCTGCCATGATCATATGAGAGAATTTATACTGAGAGCAATGAGGTAAGGTCCTAGTTTTGATAAACTACGTTTTTGTTTTCAGATAAAAGCAAACAGAACCAATAGTATCATATGTTGGTTTTGAAGGGTTTTTTTTTTGAAAGTACAAAAATTTCTCTGCTTTACATCTGAGTATTTGTAAATGAAAATGTGTTGCTGCAGAACAACTCCATTCTTCCAGAGGTGCCTACCTATGATCTGCTGTGTGCACTGACATAGACTCATACTACTTGCCGATATAAAATTACCACCTCTCCACCAGTTTGTAAATCCAATAGTCCACAACAGATGGATAATTTTAAAATAGGATTGCTGAATCAGGGTGGGAATACATTGGCACAAACAGGTTTCATTACGGAACTGACCCTAGATTATCACTCACATTTTCTTCTTTTCTAGATACTTACCAAAGAATTATCAAGTTTGGAAGAGACCTTCACGATCATTTAGTACAACCATCAACACAGTGTCACCATTAGGACCCCTAAACCATATCCCCAAGTGCGACAACTAGACACCTCTTGAACGCTTCCAGAGCTGGTGAACCCACAACCTCCCTGGAGGTGGAGAAATTAACTTTTGTTAACTTTTGGACTACCCTATCACTGCAGCAAGCCAGAAGGCCGAAACAAAACAAAACAAGGCAAAACAAACTTTTCCGTTGGCAGAGTTCTGTGGTAATGAGGTGATGCTCAAGAGATATCTTAAACGTAGGCAATGTTTCCTATTCTAAATGACTTATACCTCTCCTGTGCCTCTAGACATGACAAACTGATCTCCCTGACAAACAGTTCTTGAAATTTCCAAATCCAAATCAAAATACCTAAGTTTTGCTCTACCAGTTCTCAGCTCATTTGGATGAGTATAGTTTTTTTCTTTGCAACATTTCTTAGAAAGTGACAAAACAAGAAAGCTTTTGAGTATTGTTGCGCACATATTTACTCTTATCTGTATCTTGTTCAAGTCACTTGACATGCTGCCATGGCCCAGGCCTGCTGGATCTATTATTGCTCATGCCATCTATCATGTTTTATAGTCAGGACTTGAGAAGATGACACCTATTGATGTAGGAGTGTCTAGGAGACTGTCTCATTGAAGACCTCCCACTGTGTTGTTAAGAGCCCATTGTCAAACTGACTCATAAAAGAAACTTGAGCCCAGCAGTCAGTCACTAGTAATATACTGAAACCCAGCAAAATGGGATCACTGTTGTGATGTGGCCACCTTCTTTTGAAAGTCAGAGGTAGATTTAATTTTTGAACAGAGCACAGATTCATCATCAAACATGTGATGAACTTTTTTGTATGTGATAAGTATCACTAGCAGGAGCTTGGAGTTTACATTACTTATTTGAAATTCTGAACAAGCAATGTCTGTAAGTGATAACTCTGTATAATTCAATGGTGTTTGAATGCCCTGGCAAAACTTATCCCTAAACTAATGCTTACAGAGGTTCATCCATAGCAGAAGTTATCATGACAGGATCAAGGCAGAACACAATTTTGAGCTATGTTCATGATGAGGCCACATACAATTACTCTTTGGTTTTACAAACATCTTCAGCCATTGTGCCATTACTGCTGGGATCCCAAATAGTATTTCAAGTGTTTGAACAATGTGCCTTTAATGGATGTCCATGGCATTGAGAAATACATTAGATAAAATTTCAAACTATTGGTTCAGTAGCTTCTTGTGAGCAGTAGATCATTTGATCATGTTCCAAACTGTAGGCTTAGATCAATGACATTCTTCTCTGCAAGAGTGAAAATAAATCTCCCAGGTAGAACGCATAATGTTAGTTTTTATGGAACAAGAATAAAAGCATACACTAGCTCACAAGTTCATTTCAGTTAGTTCTACATATTAACAGTCACAAAAATGAGGTTTGTGGCCTCAGGCACTGAATTCAATCACTCCATCTTTCCATGTAGCAACCCTATTTTTGCTTCCCTCCAGGCACACACTCGCAGGACAATCATGCTGAATTCTCAATTCAAGTATGAATGGTTAGCTAAGCTTTTCTTTCAACAAACTATATTATAGAAAATTTAGGAAAAATCAGGCAGTGACAGAAAAGCACAAAAGCTAGATTTTGTTAATATAATAGCTCTAGGGTTTGAAATAAGAAAATCAAAGAGCTGATCAAGCCTAATCTGTGATACAGAAGGCATGCTTAATGCCATCTCTAACAGATGTTACATACCATGTGTGAAGTGAGGAAACATTCCACCTCTATAACCTAAAGTCAGGGGTCCAATAACGAAGCCAAAAATGCAATTAGGATTTTTCTTATAAGTTTTAGAAGATAGATGACAGATATGCTAGAACCAATGAACTGGAGAAGGTACCTCCAATTCAGATTGAAATATTAGTAAAACATTCCTATTGATGATAGTGTCTTGGGGTGGCAAAAAATTAAGTTTCTTTTTTGAAAGTTGGATTTTATTTTTTTTTTGTATGAATAAAAGGACATATATCTTATCACAGAGATTTATCATTCATTGTCGGTGCCAAATAGATGAGAAACAATACTGCCATGTTGAGTGCCAAACAGGTAGGAAAGGAATGAAAGATTTGAGACCCTAAAAAACTCCAGGAACGACCTGAAAAAATCCTCATCAACCTTTGGAAGTATGCCAGATTTTAAGGTGAGAATACCTGTAAAAGAAATTCTTGGTGTAATAATGTGAGAAGAAAACATAACCTTAATAACACATTTTCTTATGTGATATAACAACATTACAAACCTTCTATATATGCTATTACTTAACTTCAGTGGGGTTTTTTTTTTGTTACAGAATTATTGTTTCCATTTTATTGATTGAGAAATCAAGGTTTAGAAAGACAACGTGATGTTTTTCAGACATGCAGAGCTTCTCCACCCAAGTGAATTGTTATCAGTTATGTTCCCATAGGTCAAGTGTTCAGCTCATTAAAATGTTCCACCATCACAATTCACTGACCTTGTGTGCAATCTTTGAAGAGGTTAATGACTTATTTAGCACTAGCATTGATCTGCCAGGTATGATCTCTTTGAGTTAGAAGATCTATAAATATGGCTTAATCATTCAAAGGGTTTAATTAGCTAGTGCATTACAGCAGTTTTATATCGATTTAATATTATTTGGTTTATATGAGATTACTAAAAATCACACAGTGATTTAGTATTTATTAGCTAGTCTGTCAAGAACCTCAGAATCATCAAGCTGTTTTCAAAGGTGCTGCTATCTAGTGCCAGTGGGCTGCATGAACGTCATTCAGGGCTCATGGCTAGTCAGCATTTCTGTATCTTGGCATGCTGTTGTGAAGACTGCATGCACAACAGGTCTAGACCAGCATATATGTACAAAAATACCAAGGTGCAAAAATAAATCCACAAGGAACTTGATACTGGTGCACACACATACTTACATCTCTGCAAAAATGGTTTTCTCTTTTCAAAATCTTTAGTCAAATGTAAGTATGTTAGGGAGGTCACTGTTCTTTTCCTGCTGCCTCCTGTGTGAATAGTCAGAAAAACAGTCGCCCATTTACCTTTGGCAAAACTAAAAGTATGTAATTGTGTTCATAATCCTCATACTTCAATTAATTTTCATGGGAATATTTGATACTTAAATATTACGCAAGCTGTTCATAGTTTAATGACTGTTTGCTCCTGCTCACAAAATTTCAAGGTTAGTGCAAGGTCAAGCTGCACTTTGCTCAAGAAGCCAGTTATAAATTTCACTAATGTATTTCATCACGTGATGTTTTTCTGTACTTACTGGTGATTGTTCTGGAGTAGAAAAAGGTTAGCTGAGCACACATGATACATTGATTACTCCTAAATTTACTCTCTTTTTAAACAAAATATATATATTGTTGCTTCTGTACATCTCTTTCCTATTGCTATATTTGAACTAAATTCTTGCTTAGATGTAATGAAACTGCTTTAGCCTGATGGCAATGAATAAAATAGATTTCCTTGTGAGAATTTTGGTTTTTTCTGGTAGTTTCTAGGGGTATCTGTGATGAATAGTTTTTGTTACCTGTTTGCTAACTGATGGGTTTTTGATTATTAACTGTTTCCTGGTAACCTGGTTCTTGATTAAAAAGCGTTCACACCTTTAGTCTCTATCTGCCTGCTGTGTAGAGGACAGCTGAGTGAGAGACATGTTTACTAAATGGGGGATACAGCAAAATGAGGCCTTGGGAGTTTGTGTGGAGGGCATCACAAATGCCTTCAAAAACTGTGGGAGCGGCAGTGGTGGTTTTGGGCCAAACTGCTCAGTCCCCAGCCTTGAATAATGAAATCAACCCTGGAAAACCAGAAACCATGATCCAGGTTTAGCTCTGGAGGGAGGCTGCTGCTGCACAGGTCACAGGCAGCATCAGACTCAAGTACCTTCAGATCTCTGTTTTGAAATCTGAAAAAATATGAACTCATGACTCTCCATTTCACTAAATGGAGGATATCCAAGGGAAAACAACCCAGCACCTAAAATGATCAAAGGGTGAGCAGGCAAAGATTAGTTCGCTAACTCCATATTCAGAGACATGTTTGTCTGAAATGTTACTCTTCCCCATGGATGTGCTAAGCCAAAAGATTGCAAAGTACAATATGCTGCCATGCCGGCATCTTGCAAAGCTAATTCTGAATTAAAGTCTGCTCATGCCATCACCTGGACATGATGAGGACACAATAGACAGAGGTAGCCTAGATGAAAAGTATCCCTGAGGCAGATGCTCTCTTAGTGATGGAGCATGGACAGGCTAACATTTCTGCTAGATTCTTTACGTGCAAGAAATTTCAGGGAGTTAAATCCTGAAGAGAAGAAGGAAACATTAATTTGCTAAATGGCCCTCTGGTTTACCTGTTTTCCATCTCTAATTGTTGTTCAGTGGTTCAGGACCAATTAGAATAATGGTTACTTTATCTGCATGGTAAAACACTTTAAAACATTCTGCAGACATTTTTGGATACTAGTGGTCATGCATTTTCCCGCTAGCAATGTTAACTCAACTTACCATTGTGATTATAAAGAGTCAAAATTTTTGATTGAGTCAATAATGCACAAGAAGTATTTCTCAATACTATTCAATAAATAATCAATGTCACATTATGACCTGTCTGGTCAATTGTCCATGAATTACAGAGCATTAAAATAAGCCCTAATAGGTAGGCTGTAAACACCAACACAAGCTGCAATGTGGCAAGATCATATCCACAGCACAAGAAATGAGTCAATTGTGAATAGAAATGTCTGAAGTTTTTAATATATTTCTGTCTTTTAAATATTTACCTGATATGCTGCCATCATTTTCACCAAAGGGTTTGCAGGATCTTTGCCTTTATAATTTATTTATTAGATGTTCCAGCTCTAGGAAGAAAAAGTCAACTAAACTTGTTTAGGATGAAGAAAGAAGCATGTAAAGTTTAAAATAGTGGCAGTGTCTTCCAAGAAGACACACACCAGAAGCAGCCACGTATGGGCCCAGATCAGAGATTCCCCTAGAAGAGATGCTGGAATAGAAGCATATGCCTACATGCTCACTGCCACAGCTCTGTGCAGTAGGAGCCTATTTATATAATAAAAGTTCTGACCCAAATGTTCACTGAAAGAGCTCTTTGAATTTTTTCCCCAGTCACATGCACTCTCTGCTCATGATCAAATGGGGCAGAGTTGGCCTTGCGCCTGCAAGAGCCTGTGAACCAGTGGAGTCAGGTTGTGAAAAGGTCCCCTTAGAACATTTCACTGACAAGTGCTTGCACTGCCTCAAGCAGAAAATCACTAGCCTAACTACTGGCTTTCTGTCATCATTGCTAAGCAAACCCTGAGAGACCATTTTAAGTTTGTGTTTAAGGTAAAAAAGATGTTAGCCTTGATGTGAAATGTTGAGCTGTATTCTCTAAAACACAGCAATATTTATGCACTGAAAAAAAAAAAGAATCTCTGATTCATAAAACCAAATAGACTGCAATTATATATTGTAATCTAAATAATTTCATCTGGAAATCACTATACATAAACCCAAAAGGAACTGAGATATGGCTTATAGGCAGGTTATAACCCATGATAGTTCTTCTCAGATTAATAGCACCTCATCTCTGAAAGAATATTCATCAATGTGTTGGGTTCCAGGTTTCTGCCATCCTTGTGTTTCTGATTATTGAGGACTCATAAAGATATGTGTGCTGTAAATAATGAACCTAACTAGTCTTCAGCCAAACTTACAAAGATTGGAAGTTGCAGATTTGGGTGGTCTGCACAAGTCTCAGTTATCTGAGATTTGAATGTATTATTTAACTTTTTAGTATCCTTTAACTTATTTGACAACAGAAACCACTGCCCAGTAAAATAGATATAAAAATATGTATGTTATGAAGTATATATATTTTTATTAACTATTTGATAAGACTTCAAGTGTGGTTTTTCACTATGCAGTACAAGGTCTTTTGTATCTGGACAACAAGAAGTGGAGAAGACCATAAGTTGTATTCCTCTGTGCCTCACAATAACTTTAGCTAAATAAATAGGTTTTTGCACTGAGATTTTGTTTAACCAATTCCATGGACTATTCAGTTGTGAAATTTAGATTAGGCTTCAAAGCAAACTTTAACTCATCTCCAGGCAGAGTAATTTCCTCTAGTGCTCTAGGCTACATTTATAGTCAGTTAGAAGCATCCAATAACTATGTCCTTTCTTATCCATGTAAACACAGCCTTTTTTATAGAAAACAAGAAGAACTGATGGGCATTGACTGCTCATATTTCCTATTACCTGAGAATGACAAGCCTTTAGTGGCTTTTTAAACTAGGCTGTAAGGTTTTCCAAGTCTAATATAAATATTATATTTTCTTCAGTATATCCACTTTAAAGAATTAATGAGGATTTAAGAAATTAATTGCATGTGTCATTAACACAAAAATGTATTACACATAACTATATTAAAAATATTTTTTCAAAGTAAGGTAGTTATAGCTCTAAGTTAACTGAGTATAATGCTTTCACTTAACTCCCTTGTGTTTATGATAAAATATTTAATTACAAGTTCACCTGTGATATTTCTCACAGAACAGATGATGCTGTCTGACTAAGGATCTATTTAGCTCTCTTTGCCTTTTTTTCAGTGTGTGGCTCTGTTGCCATCTCCAGCACTGTCCCAGGCTCTCAAGTGCCAGAGAAAGCCCTGACAGCAGTGAAAAGCAACAGTCAGAGCTTCAGGGATTGAACAGTTGTTTTGGCTGTACATTAAGAAAAACACATGAGGGTCTGATACCTGTCATGAAGAATATGAACCAGAATGTATAGAAGTTGGCAAATAAAAAACCAACCATGTCTTATGACTGTATCCAATGCTTTAACAACAAAAAAGGCTATGAGTCCTTACCTCTGCACACAGTATTTCAGTGCAGAATTAGTAGTGAGGATGTGATTTCTGACTTCCAAGCAGGAAGCCAGGTCATGGCTGAGATAATTAAGGGAAGCCTCTGAATGAGGTAGTAGACCAAGCTAAAGGACAGAGGTCTTTACCTTACTTATTATGAGCATCTTTACTGGTAGAGAAAAAGACTGAACCCCCGGTTTTGCCACAGAACATTCACTGGTTGATGTTTAAATAGGATCCAGAGTGTAAAGCACCTTTGAAAGCCAGTTGGAAATTGCAGCTGCCACCACCTACTAGTGGAATCTTCTCTGTTTGCCTTCAAGGCTATCTCTACTCAAGTGGAATGGAAAGTGTGCAGATCAAAATGCTCATCAAATGAAAGACGTTATTGTTGTAACTCAGTCAATCAGAAATCAGTTTCCTGGAGGAAAAGTACATTTTCTTCTGATATATATTTATTACAAAGGAACTAGGAGTAATGCCCATATCATAAAGACTAGAAACCTATAAATAGAATGAACTCATGTGTCAAAGATGCACCTACATATAAGAAAGACAAAAAGTATTTTTGTGTCCCAAATACAGCGCAGGTGGGCTTGTGGTTGCTATTGGTCATCATGGCATCAACATCTTGGTGGATGAAAAAACATACGAGTCATGTATTTCTCAATCAAAAAGCATGAAGATTGGATTTCTCTGAGGTTTTGGGAAAAAAGTAGAAATGGGAAAAGCAACCAGGCAATCACTAAAACCTATAGACAAAATCAAGAAAGAAGTTAGGCCACTGCTGCTGCATATTACCAGCAAATCAGCCACTTGGGTTTTTTAAATGATTAGTGAGGGTCATGAGCCTTGGAAACAACAATTTGCAAGCATTGCATGAGGAAAGGCATGCTGATATGTCCCAGCCCCAGATCTGAAGTTCACACAGAGATGCATGGGTTGTACTCCATGTGCATGCAGATCAGCCAAAACATGTTCAAGTATTCCACAGATGGAAGTAGGCTCAGGTCAGATGAAATGTCCAGTACTTAGAATCCTAATGTAAGGAACAACAACAAAAAAAAAAGTAGACCAACGTCTTGGTTTATATTTCCAAGCTCTTTAACTTTCCTGGAGTAGCAGAGCCCCTCATGTATTTTCACTGTTGTATATGCACAGAAAACTTCCCTTCCATTCCATGTCTAAATTCTGGCTCCCCACTAACAAAAACTACCAGAAGTGATTTATTTCCTGTGTTAACCAAACTTTTTTCTTTACTTTATGACAACCTATTGTAGACTTTTGAGGCCAAGGCCGTATTTGGGCCCGTCTATGTTTGTCATTTGTCTCAAAGTTTCAACATTACAGATCCCAAGTTCACCTAATATCAGATTTAGCAAGATAAAACCCAAATGATCCCATTTGCCTTTGTGCTCTACTATCATCATTACTTTTTTGGTCTCCATGGCTGTTTGAGAAAAGGAAATATTCAGGCCCTATATTTGATCTTTTACTTCAGCCTTATGTAAGTCTTGAGGAAAAATGTTTTATTTGTATAATGCAATCTGTCCTGAAATAACTAGCAAGTGTAAGAGCTTTTGATGATCTTGAATTTGCTCAGTGATGGTAAGGTGATGCAGCTGTGGCTGTCAATGTAGAGAAAAAATAACTGATATCTGTATAAATTATTTTTTTAAATCCCACACAATCTAACTACCTGCAAAGGCATGAGAACACACTCCAAAACTGACTTTTTTTGTCTTCAGGTGAAAATTTCCTGATTCAGCTCAAACATATACAAATTGTTCTGGAGAAGTGAAATTTCGATACAGGCCATAAATATATAGTCTTGAAAACCACGAAATGTTTCCACAAACAGCAGAAAAGTTAGCTGACAGTCTAAGAAGGACTGAAACCAGCTGTTAATTAATGTGTAAATGAAGTAAACTGTCAGCTATAGTGTTAATCTGAAACTTATTTTCTCTGTTTTTTTGGTTGATTCACTGCTCAGAATACCCCTGCAGAACTGTTGCATATGATTTCCAGTTCACATATCAAAGTTTGCAGACTTTCCCCTTCCACATCATCAGTTTTTCTTGAATTATTCAGTTTCTTCAGTCAATGGCTACCAGCGTGCTGTACATGCAAGAGTATTGTGTTATAGCTTCACTTACTTCCTTCCATGTCGTAGTCATTTTTAATTTTAGATTTTTCTAAATGCTTTTCTAAATTTGTGTTGATGCCTGGTAAACAAGCTGTGAAGGATCAGTCACCATTAACACAATCTGTCTATCCTGCACCAGAGAGCCCTTGAAGGGAATTTCCAGTGTGACGCTGCAGGGTGTCTTGGCTTTTTGGAATGCTAAAAAGCAAACTGTAAACAGTCTTCACTATGCCAGCACAACAGCTTTGGTACCGTTTTCGGCTGAATCTGCTTCACAAAGATTCAGTGAATGACAGTTTAGGAATAGTAGGCGCTGTTTACCATCTTGCTCTGACACACTGTAGTTTCCCTAAAAAACTTATATACCAAATTAGTTGTATTAGTCATATTATTCTGGTTTTCAGCCTTATGGTAAGAATCATTCAAAATATAATCAAGTCTGTTTTAACTCTTGTCTTTCCATTCCAACTTCAATAGTTCTGAGAATTCTCCTCAGCAGCATACCTTTTCTAGATGCAATAAATTCATCATCACCCTCAAAGGCTACAAGCCTGTCTGATCTGCTTTCAAGTGAATATGGTATAACATATTTCTGGTGAATTCCTTCTTGGCACACTCTCTGCTCAGGAGCTGACATTGATGACTCAACCTCACAGTTACTTCTTGGCTTCACAGAAAATCATCTTAACCCTCTTCAAGGAAAATGCATGAACATCAGCATATCTGTTTTTGCATTGTTCTCCATCACTGCATGTTGTATTTCTCTGTTGTATGACTGTCAAGGATCAGGTGACTAATTTTTCTGAAGAATATTTTTCTCCAGATTTTTTCATCAGGCTAAGGTCTAATTGGAAATTCCTGAATAAAATTGCCATAGTTGTAGGAGAGCCATAAAACCAAGGGAACACGACTGGTTTCTTCACATATGTTTTATATTGGACAATATGGGAATGAGACCATCCTATTCCTTTGTTTCATCGCTGCCTGAGGAAGACCATTCAATAAATGAAATCTGTTCTTCTTTTACATGCCATGTTTAAATACGTAATGCCCATATGTTAGCTGAAGCACCCCTTTTTTGGGTCTGTCATGGGTTGAAAAGTGATTTTTTATCTGTAAGGAACTTGACTGCTTCCTTCAGGCCTGGAAGACCCAATTAGCTGGCTAGTTCTAAGATGGACACTCTGTTTAGCCACTTAAGAAGCTGAATATGCCTCCGTGATTCACATTTAAGAAAGGAAAAGCCCGGGAATCTCTCTTGTGCTCCCAGCTTCTGAACAGGGGCCCGGCCCACTCAGTTGGGCCTAACCGGCTCTGGGCTGGGCTGGGCTGGGCTGGGCTGGGCTGGGTGGGATGAAGCTCACTTGGCTGGGCCAGGTGCGGCTGAGATCCTGCCGCAGCTGAATCCTGGCCTGCCTCCTGAGATCCCGCCGCAGCTGAATCCCAGCCTGCCTGCTGAGATCCTGCAGCCCCTGCCTCCCCCTCTCTTCAGGAAGAGTTTGCAGCATCTTTGGCCACTGCCCAGCAGAGATCGTATGACCAACAGCAGAGCCTGGGAGAGATACTAACTTTTTCAGTGCACAGATGAAACTTACAGACATCAATCCTCTCTTGAGTAAGAGAAAAGGAAGGAGTGAAGACACATGAGGAAACTAACAGACACCGAGGTCAGTGAAGAAGGAGCCGAAGCCCAGAGGGAGGAGAAAGAGGAGATGTTTTAAGCTGAAATTCTTTTGTAAGGCCATGGTGATGGACTATGATATATTAGATTATTCCTTGTAACTCATGAATGCAGTTGGGGGGATGCAGCATTCTAACTGCAGCCTGAGCAAAGGTACCCATGCTGAAGCAAGCAGATGTTGAAGCAGCTGTGGTCTATGAGAAACTTGAACAGAAAGAGATGGGGAACCTTGCCACAGAGATGGGAGAGATGAGAACCCTTGCCCCATGGATACAAGAAGAGAATTTTTGCTCCCAGAGATAGGAGAAGGGAACCCTTGCTCCAGGGATAGGAGAAGCCTTGCTTCCAGAGAGAGAAGACCCTTTGCTTTTCTACCAGAACAGCTCATCTTTAAAATAGTACCCCGTAGACAGAGATGAGCCCCCGAAAGCAGTTGTGGGAAGAACTGTGTGTCGAGGGAAGGGACTTTCACACTGTGAACAGATTTCCTTTCCGGGTGGCTGAGTCACTGTGATATTGGAACCATGAGAGAACTGTTTTTCTTGTGGAAAAGTCTCCATGGCATGGCAGGAGAGGCTCCTCCCGCTAAGGGAACTGATGAAAGACTATTTAAAAGGCGGTAAACTGACTGAAAGTCTCTAGGTTTTGTCTCTTTACGTTGTTGGTAAGAAAGAGAAAATGAGGTGGGGGGAGGAGAAGTGTCTGAAGGTTTATTCTGGTTCTTATTATCTTCCTTTTAGTTCTGTTAATAAACCTGTCTTTATATGTTTTAAGGTTTTGGGTCTGCTTTGCATTTCTCCTAATCCTTATCTCACAGCAGAAGATGAGTAAATAAGTTTAGTGTGTGCACTGGCTTTCGGCCAGAGTGCTCAATCCACTACATTAAATTGGTGCCCTGTGTGAGGATGGTGAACTAAAACCACTACAGGGTCTCGACATATTTGAGCTTCAGCTCCACTCCTGCTCCATTTGGTGGAGGAGTCCCATACATGACCCTTTCCCTGAGCTTTGATTTTCTGGATAGGGAAGGTGGGTGTTCAGGCAGCAGAATTGTTTTGATACAATCCAAGCAAATTCTCAGTCTAGATGATCATACAAGTCCAGCTCCTGAATGGTCAAGATGTGCATACCTAACCACCCATCTTCTATACAGCTTAAACAGAGGCCATCTGCCTTTTTCTCTTGTAGTTCTGCAATATGTCCCAAATCCAGATATTAAAACTGTAGTGGCAAGAGTGTAACATAAGCACTCTCACCTTTCACAGTATTTAAGCATTTCCACAGAGTTACAAAAACAAGTTCAAAACTTAACAAATGACCCTAGAATTCATGCTACCTTCTTTTTCCCCACCCCCCACCACTCTGTCTAGTGTATTTGTCACCAAAAGTCATAGTCACTTACAGGTTGTAGAAACCTTTACCTGATTTGGAGAAGTATAACAATGGCAAAGCTAAGCTGGGACCATTCTGCCCTCTATCCCCTGTTCTAACTGTGCAATATACATGACATTATGAAGTATGAGAAGCTTCAGACAATGAGCAGAATGCTTTTTTGGAAGAGTGAACTCCTTTGCTTCCACTATGTATATATTTGGCTAACAATAATTTTAGCTACAGAACAGTGAAACTAAACTTGTGCCCATATTTTACTGCTTGCATTGCAGTTGCATAGGTTTTATGGTACTATTATTCAACATATTCCACTAATAGAAGTTTCAGATGCATAACTACGTGTGATTTTGCTTTAAATTAAATCTAGTAACTCCAATTTTTTCCAGTTTCTCATTTTTCATTAAATCCATACAATTCTTTAAAATTTAATAATGGAAGCTTTTTGCAACCATTTGAGAATTTGGGTTATGTTGTTAAAACACTATGCAAATAATTCATATGATCAGGTTAATATAACTTTAGTGTTATAGGCTCTTTTAAAATTTTGAGATTGCAATTCACCTACCAGAAATCCATAACCAATTGTCTTCATATGGTTGTGGGTGACTCCTCCTTATATAATGAATTACTCAGGAAATCTCTTGTTCTTGGGATACATTATAGTATACAAAGTAAATTAAGTTGCATTTTTTTCTGAAAATTTCCTTACTACATTTTCTGCTGGAATTTGAAGGCTAGATTAAGTTTGCAATACTGTGTGTGTTTTCTACAGTGCAGGGAGAGGGCTCAATAGTTCAGCTATATGTGAAATATCTTCCTGAAAGATATGGAAATATGTGGAATTCATCTCACTGATATAGGAGCTACCCCATCACTCTTGAGTAGAGCTGCACCCAGTGATAATGGAACCATTGTTATCAGGTGAAGATTTACCCTGAGGGCAATATACTGCCTTTGCTTTTCAGGAACCGTTTATTGATTTCAGAGGATATTTTCTGAAATATCTGACAGTCTTACACAGTTTCTACTTTAAAGTACAATTGGCAACTTGGTGGTATTGTCCAAACCGGTTGTCTTGTGAAAAAAATAAGCGCAGTACATTCAGTTTTGGCTATTAACTTTCATATTAAATTATACCTTATGCTATTTAAAATACACTTACATTTTGCCCATAATACAATATAAACAGACAGAAAGCACCCATGGGATATCCCTGCTTTTTAAATACTTATCTAAATAGATACAGATGCAGCTGTTGCCACATGTGCTTTGATGACCTGCTCATCTTGATTGAGTAAGACTAAGGAGCAGGAAAGGCAAAAAGAGAGGGGAAAAAAAGTAGAGTGGAAGGAAGTGTGGGTGTGAAGGTGAAGGAATTGTCATGGGCTGGCCAGGTAACACTCACTGCTTTCCCAGTGAGTCAAGGGCTCTCTCAAGAGCCACTTGAAATTGGGAAATCTTTTGATAAAATGGCAGCCACGTCGCTGTGATAGCATGCAGTATCATGCAACCAAGGACAATGAGATCAGAACTCCATGACAGGCCTGCAGGCCAATTGCCCCAAATTTCCAGGTATTAGTGAATATTGGATGGCAAAGGCTTTGAGGACAGATCTTAAGCTCCATCCTTTAAAGAAAGTACATTTCAGAGAGAGTTAACACTCAGATACAGTAATAATTGATGCTTTGGCTCACCCTTGAAAGTCTTTGCTGCATCCTTTTGTTCTGTAAAACAAAAACAGCAGTTATTTGATCAGGTTATTCTGAAGATTGCAATATCTGGCCTTAAAGATGAAGTTCCAAGAACTTACGTTGAGTTTAATGGTACCAGAATCTCGGTCACTGTGTTATGTTTCTAGAAGAAATAAATAGTATTCAAAGACAGATGTTGAAAATGGTTACAGACTACGTGCAATTTCTAAGTGACTGAAGAAACAAAGATGATCTGCTGTAAGATGATTTGATCTGCTTAATTAAAAAAAAAAAGAGCAAAAAACCCCCCAAACAAACACATCAGAGGAAATATATTTCATTCAGCTAAAACAACAAATGTTGTTCAGAAGGTCAATAAGAAGCTTCTATTCATCCTCTAACAATGCAAGAACAAAATGTTCTGATGAACTAGAAAAGCAATATACTTTTGAACAGTTTGCAATTAACCTGTGGAACTGGCTGTCATGAAATATCAGTGCGCTCAAGAGTTTAAGAGCCTTTGAAAAAGAGATGACATTTTATCTGAGTAATGAGAACATCCACAGTTCCTCTGGTAAAAAAATATTAATTTTAACAGGATGCTATCTTTCAGCATATTAACCAATTTTCATCTAAGGGATTGGAATATTTTTGTCTGGAAAGATCTTTTAAAGAGTCTCTGTGCATTTCACAGATAATTTTGCCCATAGCCAGTCAGACACTGTGACCACAATTGTGCAGTGTTTCATAGTGACTGGATGGTCCATTGGCAGTGTCTTGCACTCTTTGTATCCAGAGATCAAAGATTTCCACACTGTGTAGCATTATATATTAATTTTTTTCATTATTGTAAAACACACAGACCCCTTCTGGAAGAGTTTCCAGGCTCTAATTTGCTACTGGTTTTAACTTTCTAATATTTTATGGATTTCAGAATTTAATCAGACTTGTAAATGGTAGAATTAGTCTCCAAAAGCCTCCAAGTCTTCCAGAGTCTTAATACATGCAAGATTTTGGTCTCAGTCTTGCTTCCTGCTTACTACAAGAAAAATAATATTTCATTTTTTCTTATCAGTACAATTCACTATTTTACCTATTGTGTCTCTTACATTCTTTGACATAACTTTCTCCTGTGACTATTCTTACTCTAAACTTTTTGTTATTGAACACAATGGAAGCTTTATTCAGTCCACTCTCTCTTTCCGTGGTATTTCATTGTCTGGTTGTTTTGTGAGGAATGGCAAATGTGAAAAATTGTTCATTAAAATAATCCTTTCAGTTCCTACCTGCTTCAGTTCTACAGATACACACACACACACACATACAGAGACATGCATTGTACTTGCAGTTATCAAGCTAAAAAAACCTAAACTTTCATAAATCTGCCCTATCCCTACATAGAGGCTTTAAGTTTTAGCAATTTTTTTCCTAGTGAAAACTAAGGGTAGGCAGGAGAGGTGAGAAGGGGAAAGAAAAGATTTTCTACAAATTTCAATATTTTCCTATTAAGCAGGAGAAAAAGAGTTTCAAAAGTCATTTCAGAAGGTGAAAGGCTCGTACAACCAGCCAAAATTACTGACGTCACACTGCTTTTCCTTGTTGAAACTAAAGTCTTGACCCTTAGCCTTTCATTTTGCAAGTAACTGACTTAACGGTAACCTTTTGAACTGTTCTGGAAATGGTTGTCTAACAATTTAATCCAGTAAAATAATTTGAATAGCTAACTAGCTAACAGAATGGAACTAAGCCCATAAGTGGGGTTATGATATCTGCCTGTTGCACAGGATGACCGCAGGCTTCTGACTATGATTCCAGCTTTGCCTTTTTCTCTGGTTTGTTGATTATTCTGCTCTTGGGAAAAAAGATGCTGAGGACTGACTGCTGTTGCTCTGACTTATCCTTTTAAAAAGTCCATTTCTAATCGCATCTTATGGAAAGCAGACTCCTAAGACTAAATTGCTATCTTTGTTGTTGTTTCTTAACATCATATTTATTTTAAATGTAAATGAGAGCATCTGAGTATTTGATGACATTATCATTGAAACGGCATGTTCCTTAACCCCATTAAATCTGCATTTGCAGATAAAAATATTCTGTTGGAAAATCCCCAAAAGACTTTTATTGTCAATACATCCTGTTTTTCTGTTTTCTATTGGAACACCTAAAATAACAACACATTGTACTCTATTTTGTACACTCAAGAGCTCTATCCCAGTGTTCATGAACCAATATTTTAATGTATTTTTATTTGTAGTATAGGCATTTCAATTACTATTATATAGAATAACCTTCAAATATAGCATCCAGTTTGAACATACTGTGGTAAAATTCTGCATGAAATCTTAGTGCATTTATGGTCCTTATACAATTAAGATGTAATGAGTTGATTAAAAAAACTGAATATGTGTTCATCTGAGTGATTATTGACGACTCAAACTCCTATCATGACCAGGCAGATACTGTGTAATGTGGAAACTAGAGAGGTGCACAAAGACATGAGCTGTCTGTGGCATAACACCTCTCTTATGCAGGATTTTCTGAATGTTAAGTTACACTTTGGACAGTAAGGGAGGTACATTACGATAGGGTGATGGCAGAAATGCCTCTTTCAGTAAGAGCTGGTTTCCTATTTTGCAATCTTTTGACTATTATCTCACTTAACACAAAATTCCACTGGTTTGCAGGAGTTGGGTACTACTGAACATGAATAAAGTGGTAAGATGTTGTCTGCTATGGCTTTTGAAAAAAAAAATTCTATGCTCGGCCATTTACTTTGGAATAAATCTGAGTCCTTATGGTCATATGTAGAATCAATATCACATAATTGGTCAAAAGAATCCTTCTTCAGCTTATCATCAAGCCATCTATCATGTAAATCCAAGTGGATATGGGGAGATGGGCAGAGGTTCACCCCATCCCTGCTGCTGCCTTTATGGAGAGTCTCTCTAGAACAAGCTCCCTGGTGTGCTCCATTAGCTTAAAACATACTGCATGGCTCTTTCTTTCCTATTGCTGCTCTTCTTTTGTTTTCCAGCCAAAAATCTTCAAAAGCTTTTAAACAACAACGAGGCCAGAAGAGATTGTTGTCTGAATTTAAAGAGAAAAAAAGTCAGCAGAGAGTCTCCTGTACACATGATTTCTTTCACTCTCTATTTCTTGCATTAAGCCAATTACTTAATGGACAGAAATTTATTTTACAATCCTTCAGAGTGTGAGGCAGATTACAGAAAAAACTCCCTAAGCAATGGAAAACAATGTATAAATAATAAGAACCTAATCATTTCCTTTAATGAAAAACAGCTCACAAGGGAGGAAAGATACGCATGCATATGCACTAAAATTAAGTCATCCTACTTACATGCTCATGTCCCCGTGAAGCATGCTCTTCAAGCTCCATTCTGAAGCTTAAATGCTGCTATGCCTCATGATCCAAGACATATGTAGGGAGAAGACAGTGCTGTACTTGTGTCAGCTCATTTTGGCAGCTCTCCTGACTACAGAAAACAAGAGGAAACTTTATCGTGCTATTTGTGTTTTGACAAATTTTACAGAAGCCAGACATTTCTCCCACCACCAAACACCCCCCCCCAAAAAAAAAAAAAACAAAAAGCAAGCAGGAAAGCAAAAGAACAAAAACAAACAAAAACCCACAAAACCCCACAAACAAACAAACAAACCAAACAACAAACTAAAACCCCAAAACCAGGAAACAAAAAGGAAGACAAGCAAACACCAAACACCAAATCAACCCAAGCACAAACAAAGAAGACTCAAAATAGGTGAGGAAGCCTGACACTCACATACTTAGGTACAGATGTAGAGAAGACTACAAGAGTTTAAAGTCTCCTGATATTAACCCCATTGTACCACTGTACAATTAAGGCAGCTTACTGCTACTCAGCTGGGGTTTGAAAAGCCCAATTTTAAAGTCACTCCACATCAGATGGGGTAGATTTAAACATTCAGCAGCTTTTCCCTGTCCACTATTAATAATCAGTTTCTGGCTGTAGAGAAGCAGGAACCACGAGATGGAGAAGCAGGAACTAAGAGATGACACAAACAGTTTATATGCTTACCCAATAGCAATACTATCTACTTACCTATCTTCCTTCTAACTTCTAAACACAGTAATAATTCCTGCTGTTATGAAAAATCATTTAATGAAAAAATATTCCAATATTAGCAATCAGAAGGGACAAAAGGCTTGGAAGGACGCCATAAATATTAGCTGGCAATATATATTTCTATCCAGAAAATCTGGGTGCCAGTTTCAGATGTAATTTTGCATTATTTCCTAAAACAGTTAGGAAATAATTATTAAACAGAATTATTATTAAACAGAAAGTTATTTCCTGTAATTTTGCCCTACTAAGAGGGCAAATTGTTACCATTATGGAAAAACACTGATCTAAACCCTCACAAATACTCAGAAAGTAGTGCTTGACCCCCTCTCTTCCCTGTACAGTCAAATCATGTCTTTAATTCACATACGATTTATACTGAATTTCAGAGTATTTCAGTCAATTGGATTTCACCAACAACTCTCGTCATTCTGCTTATGCTTTCTTGGTGTCTAACCGCAGCAGCTATTTTGTTGGCAGTCATGTGCTTTTCCCTAACACCTTGTTGAGCTGCAGTTCCTTCCAGCACAGAACGGGCAGATACTTTCCAAACTAATTTTATGCAGATCTGTCAAAGTCTGTCCACGTTTTGGTCAACGAAGTGAATGCTTGACAGATATACCTTCTCAGTTATGATATTTTGAACCATTCCAATCTCTTTCAGAGTTGCATCAGTGGATTCACCTTAAGAGTATAAAAAGCATGACTAGTGAGCCAGGGAGTGCAGCTAGGGCATTTTGGTTTTAATAGCTTTAAACACATTGTAGAAAATATTGGTTTAAACAATTGACCTTTCTAGTACAAAAAAAATTGAAGATGGCAGGTGGGGTTGAGGGGGTGGAGGAGACAAAACTGGTATCTGTAAGATGAAAAAGGTGATGTTCTTCAAAAGCATGTTGTCCACAAAGGAATGAAGGTGTGTGGGAGCTGCAGTTCACACTTGTAAAATGTTAAGTATCTGGTTCTCTTAAGTCCTTTCGAACAAATAGAGGAGCTCCCACTCACATCAGCAAGTTTTTACTACCATCTTCCCTTGGTATTTCTAAAATGTATAATTATTTGGTGCTGAAGATCTAAAGGAAGTAATATTTGACTCAAAACCTTTTTCATTAGGCTATTTTGGGACTATTAAATGAGCATTTGGGCTGACAAAAATGAGTTTCTGTTTTGTACCATCATACGTAGTTATGCAGTGAAATTAATTCTATGTTTAAAAGGCCTATTGAACACACCAGTCCACCAGTGTATTTATTTTGCACAGAATGTCTGGAGGTGATTTTCTCTCAATCTATTTGTGCTATATAAGTATATTGCATCCACTACCACCCTCTTTTAAGAATGTGAATACAGCATGTAAAAATGAAGTTTGCAATTCTCAGGAATTTCTCTTTGTGGAAGATGTGAAAAACACCCCCACCTAATTAACTAATGTGGTATTTTGTTCCCTAAATTCTCCTTTAATGGTTAGTGTTCATTTATGAAAAGGAGTCAAAGCTGCCATAAGGTTTAGTACATTTCACTTGTACACCCTCTGTGAATTTATCACATGATAAAGAATACTTTGCCAATCTGAACACAGCTGTAAAAATCCCCTCAGCTCTCACTGTTGCCCAAAACACTGTTTAGCCTATTTTCCCTACAGCTAGACTGGTTACTTGTGTTATTCTCATGTCTGATTGTTCTTCTAGCAGGCATCCCTCTTTTTGGATCATACTCCCTATTTGCCCATTTGATCATGTACAGTGTGTATAACATACTGTATTTGGTTAAGAAAACTTTTTTGCTATTAGGAAAAGCACAGTTTCTGATATCATGCTCTTTCAAATGTATTGATTATGCAGTCATCTAAACCTACGTTAGCAATACATATCATGAACATTTACAGAGCTTAGATAAGAAAACTATCTTTATTTCTTTTTTCTTTTCCAGTATTGCATCTACTTTACAGAATGATATTAAGCTAAACAGAAACTCAAAGACAGTCCTGACATAATTCTAATAGTTATTTGATTCTCTTGAAGCATTCTCATATAAGATTAATTTAAAATATTTCTTTGCAACCCTTTTCAGATAGGTCTAAAAGACAGTTAAGCAGCTTTTTTTACTAAAGAAGAAAGGTAAATGCAATATCACTCAGGAATTCAGGTGCTCTGTGAAGGTGTTTTTTTGCCTGAGTACTGTTTGGCTATGAGAACTGGGGTGGAGAGACAGAGACAGGCAGAGAAGAAAGCCTTTTTCAAGGGTCATTTCTACTAGCATCAACACCTGCTCAGTGGATTCCGGTTCACTCCCCACTTTCAGCTGCTTTTTCCCACTCCCAGATGCCTCCTCTGTTCATTGAATCATAGAGTTACTTGGGTTGGAAAAGACCTGTAAGATGATAGAGTCCAAGCATTAACATAACACTGCCACGTCCAGCACTAAACTGTGTCCCAAAGTGTGACATCTACATGCCTCCAGGGACAGTGGCTCAACACTTTCCCTGGGAAACCTGTTATAATGCTTAAAAATCCTTTTGGGGAAGAAATTTTTACTACTATGCATTCTTAATCTCCCCTGGAGCAACCTGAAGCCTTTTCCTTTTGTCCTATTTCTTGTACTTGGGAGAAGACACATACCCCATCTCAAGAGTTTCCATAGGGACCAGACTAGAGAACTGGTGTTTGTTAAAATTAACAGGTCATTTTTGACGTTTTTCACCATGTGATTGTCTCGCCATGTGGCCTCCCAGCTGTGCTCCTCTAACAGAGGGGACAGTGCAGGAGCAGAAGATGAGAGGCAGGGGGACAAACGTGGACAGAAAGAGCTTAACCTTGTGCTGCTGCTGAAGTCTGTGGAAGTTTGGCCTGACCCAGCTCCGGTGTAGATGGTGTCATTAACACTGAAATTCCAACAAAAAGGGGGTATTGGCCAAAAGAGGCCTGAATACAAAACCTGGAAAAGGAGTTTTCTTTGTCAAAAGAGTCATGTCTTCAACCATTTTTGTAAAGGAGCACACCTGCATTGGAGATATTTCCCTCTGCTATCAGTTCCTGATGATTTTAATAAATGAAAACACAAATCAGTGAAAATGGCTGGAAAACAGTTGAAATAAGTACAAAAGTGAGAAGTCTGAAATGTCGCTTTGTCCATTCTGCTTTTCTTCATAAAGTAGCTTGAATCAAAAAACTATATCGGCAAATTATGCAATTGAAAGCACTGCTCCTTACCCATCTTGCTTAGTAGGCCAGGACACTATCTCACTTGTTCATGAGAAATCTTCCAGTGGATTCATTTAATTATACAGCATATTGAGTAGTTCTTTTGGCCAATCTTTCAAGATTACATTTTCCAGTTGTCCAACAGATGTAATAGGTGACAACTGATAGTGGCAAGAGTGTGCTTATGTAATAAAGCTGAATGCTTTGATAGGTAGTTTCTCCTTTGAGAACTCTCCTTTCTTCAAAACCCAAGAGCTGTATTTCAGGCATTAGACACACAAAGACATTACTGCCAGCAACTGAGTGTTGGTAACAAAAAAAAACCAAACGCAAACTGACATAACACATCTTTGCACACCTTAATTATCTGCAAAATAATGCTAAAATCATTTTTCATGCCCTACTAAGAACTGGATTCTGACTTCAATGGGAATTTGAAACCTCTGCATTGATTTTTTTATTGTTCTTGCCTGGTAATCCCTTCCTCTGTCAAAATATTACTTGATTCTTTTACTTTTACAGAGCTGTTATATCTATTATGCATCTTAAACAAAGGCATGCTCTTGTTCTATAAACAGTGAAGCACTTACTTAACTTTAAGTTTGCAAGCTGGTCACAGAACTCCAAGTTGTTTCAGTTTAAGAACGCTCATAACTATCCAAAGGATTGGGTCCATAAGCATGTAAAGATAAACATCAGAAACACAAATGAAAATACTTGAGCATATGCACAGCTTACTGTGGCATTACTAAGTCATTAGGGGTGATTGCTTGTGCCAGGAACCTAATATAAACATTAGATGATTTTGCTTCTCTCTGATTGATCATACATTTGGTAGAGATGATGAGATGAATTTCATATTTCTGTACAGCCTGAAAAAAACTAATAAAATGGAATAGGGAGCTATGAAACAGAGAAGACCTTCTTCCAAATCCTGAAGGTCATTTCTTCATGAATACAGAAATATACCATCTCTTGGTAAAAAGTACAAATATATTCTGTAGCATAATGCTCTGTATTTATATTTTAAATATTTTAATGAAATATTAAACAGATTCAGTTTGAGATCCTGTTATTAAGCTATAGGAAAGGTCATAACAGTAGAAAGACTGCAATAGCTACTCTGAACAAAGTATCTTGTTATTCAGTAATAACAGGAAGTTTTAACCTAGAGCTGATGTGCAGTAACTAAAAATCATAAAATCATAACTTTCTTCTTTCCTATTTTCTGTAGGCAATGTTTTTCTCAGTGGGGGACTGTGTGTGGGGGTGTTGTTTCTTTAAAATAATATGTTCTCAAACTCATCTCTTTCTTATCTTTTCCTTTATTCTTCTTTTCTAGCCCCTGTTTTTTCCTCTGCACTCTCCCCTCCCCCCAGTTCTCTTCAATTTGATCTCATCCATATGGTCTTAGACAAATTGGCTGCAAAAGATCTGGGTAAGGTGAGCAGATGTCCTGTGAAAAAAAGTCATCAGGGTGTCCATTTTTTCCCATTTCTTCATATTACACTACTCAGTTGCACAGTAGGGGAAAAATAATAGGCAATTTACATAAGAAAACCTTGGATAAACCTGTGTTAAAATACTGGAAAATAAACTTTTGCAAGAGTTTGTCAAAATTAAAAAAGAAAAACAAAAAACATTGTTCATTCTTTGCAGTTATGCCAGCAGGTTGTCTAAAACATCTGCTCTGGTAATATGTCACAAGAAATAGCCTGTGCAGGTTAGGCCCGTACATAATAGAGGTAAATGTATTTTTAAATGCCAGGTTTTAAAAGAAGACAGATCCGCTTGGTATCTCATTATAAGGGAAATGGCTTTTCATGTCACCCCATCAGTAGTTGTGCAGCTCTGGGGAAAGTTTCAAAGGTTACGATCCATGCCTTTTAACTCTTAACTAGCTTACAATTTTTACAGTGAAAAAGCTCTGAATGGTTTTAATTCTCAAGTAATAAAATTGACTCTTTGTTTATCTTTAAAAAATGAAAGGGTATTTGCATTATATCTGCATATGGAAAATAATTCTTCCTATTTCTGGACAGGAAATATTCCCCTCAAAGGAATATCTTGTGGGGTTCCTACCATAGGTTTTTCCTTCTCTGCATGTTCATGTGCATATGCATACACCATTATTAAAAATCTTTTTTGGGCTGATTCTGACTTAATGGCAGTGTATCACTGAAGTAAAATCACTGATTTCCCTAGAAGTGCCTAGTCACATCAGTGAAGCATAAATTCAGCTTTGGCAAAGCTTTGGCTTTCTCAGAAGGCTGCAGAATAGATCTGTCAGAAGTCGATAACCATTGTATAAACCTGTAAATTTTGGGCCTGAATTCAGTAAGTCACTAATATGTGTTCTTAAATTAAGTATGTTTGCACAATTTTGCACAAGAGAAATATTTAAGCGCACATTCATATAATTTAGTAAATCATGGATTGTCTAGCAGAGTGCAAAGAACTTTTAGGTGATATAAGGTTTCTGACTGAATTCAACATTTATATGTGTGATTCCCTTGGAAATACTTAGGATCTTGCCATTAGGCAAGTACTTTGAGATTTCGTGGAACCAGATGCATGTCCTTATGTCTACAACACCAATAGACATTAATTTTCTCTTGCTTACACTGGTTGTAAGCATATAATAAAAAATAAAATACAAATTACACTGACCCATGTAAGAAGGCAATATCTTTGTGAGTGGACTATGGTTATCTCTGAGGTCCAAGTGTTATTAATTTAAACAGTTTCTCAGGGGGCAACACACAGATTTAACACTGGTTAAACACTTGGAGAAAGCAGGCTCAAAGTAGAAACAATCTGCACAATTTTTCATTTACTACTGAACAGTCTTTGCTCTGCCCATTTTGGAGAAGATTTTTAAAGATATCCCATTGCACTCTTACTGACTCTTGTGGAGGGGCTCCAACTCTAACTTTTCACAGGCACAAATCCTATGTTGTGAAGCTTTTTCTCTTGTGGGTATGTACAAAATAGTACAACTCAAAATATTTTTCAGAATAGGATGACTATTTCTTCCTTGCTTGATTGAAACTGAACAGAAAAAGCTTTCCTATCTTTCATTTGTATAGGCTAACTCATATATTTTTTTTTTTAAGAAGTCACTGTTCCCTCTGTTAAAAAAGTTGAGCATATTTTAAAACCACAAATAAGAAGTGTGAGAAATTAAGAAAAACGAATCATGAAGTATAAAAATGTGTCAGAAAAATACGACCTGATTATCTGGGGAGGCTTCTGCTTTGCATTGGTATTACATAATAGTACTCTGGTCTGAACTACTCTCAATTTCTTAACCAAATTACCCTTTAAATTACCAAGCAAGGGCCATATGCTTTCCTCATTTATGCTGCACGTATCTCAGATTTTCACTTAATTTAAACAAGAGAGACATGATAATTTCTCTTTAGCTTAAAGGAAAACCATGTGCTCTTCTTTCAGTGCAATTTTCTCAAAGTTACCATGGTGAGAAACACTTTTTCACAGAGTCCTCCTGATCTCTGACTCAGTCTAGAAGTTGTTCCTTTTTAACTGCTTACATCATCTTACTAGTCAAGGACTAGTCAAGAGTCTTTTTCAGCACTTCACAATAGCTACTTTATTTTTCTAAGGACAGTTATAGTTGGATGAGTAGCATTTGACAGAACAAAAACTAAGTTTTAAAAATTAACATTAATTTGCTCCTAAATTCAAATTCATTCATAACTCAGCAACACCACAAAGATTTATAATGTGCCTAAAATTATGCCTAATATTTAGGCAACTCACTAAATCTGGGTTCATTTCCTTGAAAATGTTGTAACTGGACAAGTGTGAGAATGCACAATTTAAGACTGCTTATGTCTATATGTTTATAATTTGATCAAGTGAATTTTTCTTTCTTGGTGTATTTTCACATGATTTGTGGTACTGAAACATTTGGTCCACTGTTTCATATGGTGCCAGGATTGTTTTTCTAGTGGTGCTGCTTTGCGTGAGAGAACAAAAATGGTAAAACCTCTAACAGGAACTGAGGTTAGACACTTGCACAAATGATATTAAGCTGTTGGGCAGTATTAGGTTTGTTATGCTTCATTTCTTGCCTCCATAATATAATTTCCTACTTTTATTTCCAAAACATTAATAGCTGTGGTGTAAAAGGAGCATGAATAGGCTGAATTAGAATTTAGCTGCAATGGTTTATGCATAGCTGGAGGTTGGTCACAAATAAGCAGACTTGATAAAGTAATTACTGTGGGTGTAGGGAGA
Source organism: Picathartes gymnocephalus (assembly GCA_013390045.1). Classification (NCBI taxonomy): domain Eukaryota; kingdom Metazoa; phylum Chordata; class Aves; order Passeriformes; family Picathartidae; genus Picathartes; species Picathartes gymnocephalus. Next base: position 32,702 of record WEKY01049700.1, read on the forward strand.
GGGAAGCAACAGCATCTACTTCTTGACTTCCAAAATTTCTCATAGGACAATATATGAATACTATTAAATTCAACCAAAATGGTGACACAGAGCACACCTCTTTCCATGCCTTTCCTCCCTTATGCTAGGTCAGAGAAAACAGGCTATTAAATCATGAGGGTTTCTATTTGAGTGTGAATGTGGGATGGTCATGGTGGAGGTAAGACCAAATTCTCCAAATCTTTCTGTGGGGAACTGATAACTGTCTTATCAGAAGGACTAGGTTAACACATATCAATTAATAAAGGTTTTATAAGACAGAGGAAAGTCCTCACATTTTCCCCTCTAGTATACAGATCTGTCATTCACTTATATATAACACAAATCTCTTTTGCTCTACAGCCGCTCATGCTCTAGGGTCTGACATCCAGCTGGACCTAGTGCTTTGGTGTAATTGTTTTGCTGTTAGGAGCATGCTCCCTGGTAGAAACTAACATTTCAAAGGATTGTTTCCACTCATTCCTTCCCTACTGCTGCAGTCAAGCCTGGCAGCTTTTCCATGGGCAGCACCGACCTGCTCATTGAGTTATGAAGGGATTCAACCCTTGGCTTCCCACATACTGGAAAGGAGGATATGGCTCTCAGGGACAGACAGCTAGAGGAGACAGAGATAATTTTTGAGCTCCATATCTCATTTAAATTTGAAGACTAGCCAAACAAAATGGAAACTGTAAGATCAAGAGAAAGACTGAGAAGTGGAGGGGAAAAAAGGCACTCAGATGGGTTGGATTTGCACGTTTTTTGTTTTTCTGCTTCAGTGTAATTTTTCAGTTAGCTAAAGCAGAAGGATACTTTTCAATGATACTTTTACAGCTTCAGTGCCTCTGAGTTTTAGTTATCCTTGAGCAACATAGTGTATCTCTATGGGATTGCCAATAATCTTGATGTCATGAGGGATGTTTTTAGGTTTGTGTACTTTTCTTTGGCAGGGGGAGTGGGGAGAATAGCTTTTAAACTCTGGTCCATCAGCACTGCTCTGTGGGCCTGAAGCAGCTGAATCCCTCACTTTATAACAGACTTCAGGAAGACAGTCTGTGCTCATAAATGAGTGGCGAGGTCAAAGATGCCAGTGTTGCATCCTATTAAGCAAAACCCTAAGTAAATCTTAAGACTACCTACAGCAACTTGTTGGCACCCAAACTCAACTCCCAAACATGAGGAAGGAGATAAGGGACAGTACCATACCTGTGTGATGAGCAACTTAAATTGTATTAATGCTATGGCTAGGAGGACAAATCAGTAGCAGAAGCCTGAATTTAAACAGAGCCAACAACAGGTTTTTACATCAAATTTTTCTCTGCCACTTTCACAAATTATGCATCATTTCCTACTTTTCTGTCCATTCACAGTGTCCCTTGTTCCCACCATGGATATCTGATGGCAAAAGGTCAGTTCAGTCAAACGGCATAAAAATACCTGCAACATAATTTAGTATTTTATCTTAGTTTTTTATCTTGCTCTGGTTTACTAAATTCAGTTGCCTTGAGCAACTCTTTGGTAGATAGCAGAGATCGCCATGCCAAATCTAGAGAGACGATGACTGCTGTTCCCATTTTCATTCTCAACAGACCTTCAGCTTTCCTCTTTCATCATGTGTGTTCAGTCCATGTATGAGGATAACAATGTGGCACTGTTCATGTAGTGATGTGTGTGTTTATGCTATTCATGTGACAGTTGAATATGTCTGCCATAGTTAGTCAACACAATGCAAAAAGGAAAAAAAGTAATTCAGTTTAGGAAGTTGAGTTTCAATGGCTGGTGGAGCAGAATGACACTGGAAGGGGTCAAAGAGTGTGAAAGGGAGCAAAAAGGATTTATACGCTTCATTTGGTGTAACATACCAGGTTCAACAATTACCAGGTTCATTCAGTGTGGATCTGTGGCATGGCTGCAGCACCCTTTGCAAATTACTTGGCCTGTCTTCAGTGCTTCTCACTTTCCTCTCTCCCATGATACAACAACCTTCACCTTGTGTACAACAGGCCCTAACTTTGTTTTGGCATGAGATCAAAAGGAGATAAGCTCCTTTCACTCTTTGTGAAAATCAATATCATGGCAAGTAAAATGGAATTTTGTGGCTTTTCTGTATAACCCTCTGTATTCAGTATAGTAGTCCTATAGTAATTATTTTTGTCATGGCACGGCTCGAGCTGTCTACATGCGGCCTTCCTGCAAGCTCTCCGAGGCGCTCCGGTCGGCAGGCGAGTGGGCACGGGCTCGGGGCACACGCAGCAGGGTGTTAAGCAAATGACAAGGCGGAGGCAGGAGAGAGGTTCTTGTGTGGAGATCCCAGGGCAGGTTTATTAACCTGCACTCTAATGGGGTTCCAGGAACAAGAGACACCGATCTGAGGGCTGCACAGGGTTTTAAAGCAGGGATCAAAGGGCAGGGAATGAGGGGCTTGAGCCAATGGGTGCAAAGGGTAGGCGGGGAGAAGGGTGTAGCCCAGGAATACAGACAGGGGCACAAGCCAACTGGGATACAGAGGGCAGAGAAGCAACTGGAAAGCATCCTTGCGAGGGGAACAGGGAAAGGAGCAGCCAACAAGCCAAACACCAATGGGGTAACAGAACTCCAAACAGACCCATATAGGGATAAAGCGGGGGCGAGGTTGGAATGGCTGTTACTCTTGCCCAGGCATGAATAAATCAATGGGCAGTAATATTCTCTAGATGGCACCTCTCCAGGGCTCCACCATCGGGTCAGGCACAGCGGCCTCCTCATATTTTGTCTTCTGATTGCCTCAAGTACAGCAGGACATATACAAACCACAGGATGGGGACCTGTGGATCTCCAGCACATACATGTCACACACGCACACACAGATGACAGGATTATCAAACTGATGGCAGAAATAATTTTGTTAACTTTATCTGTGGTGGAGGTGGAAAATATGCAGCTGGTGAATAAATAGTATGAAGAGATAATAGAATTACTCAGCCTCATTAAATGGCTACACATTGTGCTATTTAGTAATTCATTCAATAGCAAGGTGTCTTGAAGAGCAGGTACAATAGGTTATTAACTGTAGGGGGACTGCAAACATAAAGACATAACTGTTAAGGGAAATCAGTGCATTCTGCTCAGCACCATATGCATAGAGACATAGAACAGTTATTATTACAACATCATCTCAGCTTCTTTAACACAGCTATCCCTGTCCTTTCACTTTGTCCTCTTTTCTCTACTTTCCTCCTTTTTCTTTTTACGGAATCTAATTCTATAAAGGAACATAACAAAATCTTTCAAATTGAAATCTCACACCTCTCCACCCTCCTTAAGAAAGGAATGCATGCTATCAACAATACACATTAATCAGTTACAAATGAAAGTAATAGTAATCTGCCATGCTCTTCTGCCTATTATCATAAGTAGCATGAAATGATAATTTAATAGTATGCAGTACTTCACTTCATCAATAAAAGTATCCAAGCAGCAAAGCACAAACACTAACAAGTGTGCAGCACAGTCAATTCTCATCGCATCCCCCGGACCTGGTTCATTTTTCATCAGCTGTAATGCCAGCTTGCCAAGTCACAGAGGGAGGAATGAAAGCTGCTACTTCAGCCTCACTAATGTGTGAGAGGTTAGAAGGCTGACACTTCCTTAGCACTGCCTGCCCGAAAAGTTGTAATGGCCCCATATTGTCACCAGCAGGGACTCTACTATCACCTTCTGCTGCTTCTGTAGTGGTTTTTCTCCAGTCCTGTACAGCTACTGAGAGCAACTAGCTCTTCCTTTTCTCATCATCTTATCTCACCTTGGAAATGAAGATTCCTATGTTTGTCTCTTCCTGCATGGAGGTGCAGTGCACCGTAGTCAGCAGCTGACTGACACACCAGCACCGCCTTGTTGGGGCCCCATTTGCGGCTTGGGTGGTGTCCCTTTGTGGAATTGCCATCTCTGGAAGTGATCAAAAGGCGTGCGGATGTGGCCCCTGGGGACATGGTGTAGTGGTGAACATGGTGGTGCTGGGTTAACACTTGGACTATATGATTTTGGAGGTATTTTCCAACCTTAATGAGTCTGTGATTCTATGAATGGTCGGGTTATTACAGTGGTTCACACTCACACAGAGTGCTGTCCTTACACATACTGGTTCACCAGGTGAAACTTTCATCCTGCTGATGCAGAATGGAAATCCTCCCTCAAAATGTTCTGTGGAAAATGGAATTTCCACAACAAAAACATTTGCCACCATGAAAGATCTATTTTGCACAAAGTGAAACAAAATGGAAGTGTTTTCTTACAGGGAAATTGTGACTTGTATCTTATCCATGTGTCTCCTCAGAGAAGACTCTGTCCCTCAAGGGTTATTGCTGTCTTTCATCAGCTTTGACTGACAGTGCCCTTATTGTAGGTACAGCCCAGGCCACAGAGCCACAGAAGAAAAGGCAGTTCTTGGCACACAGCTGCTATGTCACGCCCTGGCAACTGCATTAACTCTGAATAAATCAAACATATTTCCACATTCCAAAACTGATAATTGTTTTTAAGCTGATAGCACTGCAAATTATTTTTCAGCACATTTTCATTTTTTAGGGTTATCAATACACTCAAAATAATGATATAAGAAGATGAAAAAAAAATTGACACCAGAGACCTGTGTTTATTTTAATTTTGAGAAATAAAACCTTGCCAACTTGTTCACTTCTGTAGCAGCTTCCAAGTATGACTATAGGACATATACAGTTCCTACATATACAGTAACATTGTGGTAACCAGCTCAGAAGAGTAGTATTTCTGTTTATTTAAGTTTTGGGATTTTGGCTGCCTATCATCTTTTTCACATAGGGCTACATAACACCCAAGGGTGTGTTCATGTGTCCCCTGCCATTTACATGCGCCGTAATTGAGCCATCTAGGAAATTCCAGGCAAAGATCTTTACTGTGGTCCTACAAAAACGTTGCATATCAGATGTAATAATAAAAGTAAGAAGTTAGGAAGACACACTCATAATCTAATAAAAGTTACAGGAAACTGCATGAAAAAAATTAAAGAATATTTCTTTCAAAATTCAATGTTCTTCCTTCCAACAGAACAGTAAAAGACCCAAGTTAGATGTTAATCCTATAGTTAGTTAAAATTTACATTGCAGTGGTTAGAAGGTTTTCCTTGCCTGCTTTTAGTGACCAGAAGCCTGGAAAAATTAATAGTTTAAAAAATTAGATGCTAAAAGTCAGATTTTATCCATAATTAATTTCCAGTAAAAAGGCTTTTTAAATGCAAAATATTTAATTGTGTCTGGTAAAGCTGACAACATTCTTTACACAAGTACTAACAAGGCTATATGTTCTCAAATTACACTGTGAGTGAGACAAGCTACTGCAGCTCACATATTCAGTTAAAAGTTGTCATGTAGACAATTAGACACAGTCTGTGCTATGTTCACATCATGCCTATGACATGATTTATGGGTGCCTTCCAACTTGAGATATTCTGTGATTATATGATTTCTAGTTTTGTTGGGTTCCATGCTTGGTGCTCGATTCTGATGCTCAGCACAGATTTGCAAGACCTGGAACTCAATGACACTTTTCAAAAACTCTATTCTCCTCTTCCTGTATCAGTACTAATAGCTGCAAAGAATCAAATCACCATGCTGCTTAGCCATTTGGCCAGTAAGAAGAGCATATTTTGTATTTGCTGCTTGAAAAGAAAGTTCTCAGAGGATTTTAGTCTGTGGAAGGCTGGGCACCAGTGCTCAAAAATATACGAATTGGTTTAATATGCTTGGAAAAGGGCAGATGTGATTATATTACTCCATTACACATGGAGGAAAACTAAGGCATAAAGATATAGAATGACTTCATAAACCCAGAAATGAGTACTGTGAACATTTCACTTCTTTTTGTTTATCACTTCAGCCACCTGGTACTCACAGCAGCTAACCCAAACTTTTGGCTAGATGAAGAAAAAGTATCTCTTCTGGAAAGCCATGTTGGATTAAATGACCAATATGTAACCAAGTGGTTGTGTCAAGTGGAAAATAACAATTTTATGACAACTGTTTCTGTACCATTCTCTTAGAGTGCTCAACAATGACATAATATTGAAACACCAAACGTCTTTTCAGTGTAGTCACTACAATTACCTTTTTACTTTCTATTTCCATCATTTGGCTTTGATTTTAAAGTGAGAACTTAGACAATTCTTGTTTCCATTATGTTGGTTTAACACATCATGCCTTGGTGACTTTCAAATTAAACAATCTTAGTTAATTCTATTACCATAATCATAGATAATATTTAATATTGTAGGTTTCCAATATTTTTAGGTTTCTTTAAAAAGATTGGGTTCATACTGAAATAGTAGCAATTTGCTAGATTCCCCTGGGAAGAACAATTCAGCAGTTAGTGCAGATTTCAATGCCTGAGTTTTGGATGAAGCCCATCTGTGGTTTACTGAAGAAGTGCCTTGCCAATATCACTTTTATCAGAGTATTATGGGAAATTGCATATCAATGCCCCAACTTTATGCCGTGTTGTTCTGTGACACAATTAGGACCATAGAATAACTTAGGTTGAAAACCACTGATTATTATTACAAATAATCCCTGTAAAGCTGTCTCTTATCCTGTTAATAACTTGATGATTAGTCTTAGCCACTCATCTAAAGGAAATTTTCTTCCAAAGTTAAAGCAATCTTTTTTCAAACAGATTTCTAGTGAGAAATCTACCACTGTAATATTGAACCCAGAATATAACAGGATTTTTTGTGTTGAATGCATGCATTGCCATAGCTAATTTGTGGAGATTTTGACACCAACTGAGGAAGTGGAACAGAACCGTAAGTCTGAAATAGCATATCCATAACACATAGAAGAGAAAAGTAAATCTAATAATGTCTTAGTATTCAGCTGGGACCCACACATTTCCTGTGGAATATGTTAGTGATGTAAAAATGGCCCCTTAACATCACTTTTCTTCTCCAGTATGCAAAAAGAAAGCAAAAAAAAATTTTTTTGAAAACATTTCCAAGGTAATCTGAGCAAGTAGAATTGTAGCACAAGTACTGTTCTGTTTATCCTGACTCCTGCTTTTATAATCACTGCAATGGGCCTGTGTGTGTTTATACTGGTCTCTTCACAGCACAGACAGAGAACAGTTTCCAGGTACTCTGACAAAAGGAAAAGCTATGGCACACCTTCTTTACAGTTTCCTGCAATTGTCATTGTCATGAGTTAGAATAAAAATTTAAAATAGGCCTAAGAATTTATTAAGGCTCTGTGTGGCTTCCAGTAGTCCTTCTGTATGAATGAGAGTCATTGGAAACCTCTGAGAATGTCAGGGCATGTAAGTATATAGGAGTGACTGTTATCTCTTAATGTTTGATGGTGTTGGCATTAACCATCAAAGCTTTGCTGTTCTGTTTGTGTTTCATCACCTCACTTTGCTCTGAATATTTGTCTTCTTCCAAGACAATCAGTTTGTCCATAAAGTCCCATTTTAAAAGTCCACGTGCTCATGAGCACAAATTGCATGCCACTTTCACAAAAGTGCTATTTAATGCACACAGGACAGCTATTGCAAGCCATGTAGCTGTTTAGTTCTTCTGATGGTTTTAATCCATTTGTACGCGTGCTAACTCTTCACAATGGACTGTCCTCCTTCACATCTGTGGGGCTGCAACCATAGGAATAAATTAATACAAGTACTGACACAAGTGGAGTTTCCTGCCATGAAATACAAAACTGGGTGTTTTGGCTTCACAGTTGAGTTTCTTATTGCACATAATGCTCACTGTTTTCCTAAGCTCTCAGTGTAAGTTTTTTTTTAATGCTGCCTTGAAAAATATCCTGCCATTTTCAGCTAAACAAGAGTTTTGAGTAGAAAGGATTCCTTTGTGTCTTTCTGTGTTGCTTTTACTGGCTGCTTTGATTTTCTGCTTCTTTCGTTGTTTTCCTGGACTACCATTGGAGGATGGCATTGATAAATGTAATGCTTGGCTCTTTCATGACATTAACGCCATTAAAAGTAAGTTCTCATGAGCAACTCATTGCTTTCTCCCAGGGAGTAGTGTCACAATATGGATTTTCAGACTATGTCGAGAGTAAAATCAGCAGAAAAAGAAATTAGGAACAAAATAAAACTTAAGGGAAATGCTGGCAGTAATCAGAGACTCTTGTTTACAACAATTCTGGTGTTGTAATGAAGCTTCATTATAAACAAAAACTCCACCTCTATAATAAAATGGAGGGGAGTCCTCTGTAGCATAATGCCTTTTTACCATCCCTAGCTATCCTTGGTGCACCAAAAAATTAGAGAATGAAGGTTTTACCATGTTTGGCTAGACAGTAAAAGTAGGTTCTGTGATAAGGTCATAGCTTCTGCCCTGTCCTACTCTGGCTGACAGAGCAGCAATAGAAAAAAGTAGCCACGTCTGCACTAGAGTAATAGGACGACTGACCATGTTAAAAATCTGAGCTCAAGTGAGAGAAGAAAAATAGCTGATAGTTTGATAAAATAAAGCCAGTACTTTATTATTTCTTTTATCGGTCTTCCTTTTGACCGAACTGTCAATAAAATGCTCTGAGCACTCTGAACAAAAACTATTTCTTGAAGAGTGTTCATCAAACTTTTTCTTCTTTCTTTCTTTTTTTTTTTTTTTTTTTTTTTTTTTTTTTTAAAAAAAAAAAAAAAAAAANTTTTTTTTTATATGATATCTCTAAAGAATAAAAGAAACAGTTTAAGTGATACAATAGCAGGCAGGCAAACAGTGTAAAGTGCATCATTCCCAAACAAGCTCTGAGCTGTTGCTCTTTAGCTTTGATGTCACATTTCTGCTTCTTCATTACAAGGACCCTTTTCTATCACATGTGGATGTACTGAACAGTAGGGTGGTATAAAGATTTTCAGAATGGTTTTTACCAAGGGCTAGTGCTGCCTTTCATTTTTAAATCTCACATTGAAAGCTAGTTACAGACCACCTGCCTAGCCCAAGTAATCAGCAGCTTTTCTAAGGAACATTGTCTCCAAAGGAGTTCAATCTACATTGTTGTGCACTCCTTTTTACATTTACTTATGTGTCTGGGGACATGTTTCTCAGCTCCTTACACAGAGATGCTCAAGAATTCCTAATAATAAATTCACTCTGCAAAGCTGTTCCCTGACCATGAAAAACACAATAAAATTTTTGGGAGACTACCAGCACCTAAGTAATTTTTTTACTGTGAGGAATGTCACAGTCATGACTAGAATATAGTTCAGCTATGTGAAAATATAACCAAGCTTAAAACTACTCTAAATACCTATAGCAGTTCCTCTGTCTATGTAAAATGGGGCTCGACTGAAAATCCCATTCAATTTGGATTAACTGCATAGTATAGACTTACGCTTAAGTCACAGCTTGCTTTTAACTTGCTAGCTTGCATATGGGTGGCAGGCCAGCCACAATCTGACCACCTGGAACTTGGTATCATGTGCAAAATCTTTCCAAGAAGATTTAAATACTTTGAAAAGCTGCCTCTGCTGAATGCTGAGCATCTCAACTAGATTGGAGCAAGAATGTTAATTATCTCTAAAGCTGAAAGTGATAAACTTCTATATTACACTTCAACCACTGCAACTTCTGCAGAAAGTATCTTGAGTCAGTACTTGCACAGGTATAATTTTATAAGATATGTAAGCAATATAAAATAATTAAATTTCAGCCAAAGAAATCACTGGACTCATCAGTATCTGTATACTTAGCAACATTTAAAAATCTGTACTGTTGCTGAACCGTATTTGCAAACCGAGTGCTCCATCCAATTCCTAAATTTCTATTTACATTAGTAAAAAAAAAAGAAAGAAATTACATGGAAGTACTTACATGTATTACAAAACAATTAGACTTCATGTTTTTTCCTGCAAATTCACAGATTAAAGAAAAAAGATCTGCATCTGCTATTGCAGCAGTTTGTTTTGGACCTGTGACTTTGATAATTTATTTCAGTGATTCTCAATCGCGAACTATATATGTTTGCCATCATACTTTTAATTCAGAACAATACAAAGGTGATATTGTTCTGCAAACCACTGAAGACCATTTGTTGCTACAGATCATCGTTTGGGAACTGATGGTTTAGTCTCCTGAAAATAACTTTTTTGTACTAGTGTAGTCTGCTGGGATATGGAATGGACGGCTTTGTTAATGGCTGTCTCCAGATGTTTAGTGTCTGTATTTTCATACATTTTGTTTTGGAGCTAATTACCTACAAGATTGTTCAGTTTTACAAGACTGCTGACAAAAAAAAGAAAGAGAAGAGTGCAAATGATGGTATGCCAAAAGATACTGTGCTGTTGGAGCACCTGGACTCTAGCAGCATCAGCCTGTAACACCAACACAACTCATAGATTCCAGAAGCACTCAAATTCAACAGAAGCTACTCCTCAAAAGTTAAATTTCCAGTGAAATTTATACTTTGTTCTAGAAAATAATTATTGTGAATATAAAAAATTATTGAGCAAGAAGGAGGAGATGTTCTTTTAGTTGCTAGTGTATTTTGTAATGTGAAAACTAAGTTTATGTTGAGAGAAGAAAATGGACTTGCTTATTTATTGCCTGACCAGATAAAATGAAACGTATAGATAGTTGCACCTTTGATGTGCAACTTATTCTTGCATTTATTTTATGCCTTAAAAGGTTTCAAAATAAAGGACTACACATTAATTTCTTTCATCTTGATTATTTATTTTTGTAAGCTGCTAAAGCTGTGCTTTATTTATTGCAAGTCATCCATACATAATTCTCTGTAGTTCAGAAAACTGCATCTAACATTTTCACCCCAACTTTATAAATTGCATTGATTTATTTGTGTCTCTGAGGCCTACGACCATTTATTACAACAACAAAACATCCTCCATTTCTGATGATCAAGGAACAAAGTCTACTCATTTACTGTGTAGTGAGAATTGACAGATGGCCAAATGGGGTGATAGATTTGATTTTAATGTGTCTTAAGAGAGTAAATGAACCAAAGGCAATCTTCAACTCATGTGAAAAGTTGGATTTTTGTGTGGCTTTTCTGCAAGAGTGAGGTACAATTCTCACAGCACTTCATTGATTTTCCAATCAACCATGACCATTCAGTTGGCAAAAAGCAGGGTCAAAGAATTTTTATAAAGAGGTTTTCTTATTTTTTTTTTCTAGAACTGCACAAACAAGACTGAATGTACATAACACAAAATACTCTTCAGTGTTTTGTGGTTGGTTTTTTTCCTCCTGAAAAATCTGTGTGAGTTTCATGGGTTATACATTTTTAATTTTGCATCAAATGAAAAGATTTTGTCAAGAGAATAATCTGCATCATAAAGATAATGAGAATAAAATTTCTTCATATCTCTCCACCTGTTATTTCAGCATATATCATTGATAACAAAGCGCTTTTCATTTCTTCCTTTAAACTTTGAGTAGGGATAGATTGCCTATTTCAGAAAATGAAGTAATACACAGAGCAATGCAATAAAGCCAAAATGCAGTAGATCACAAGAGTTTGTCACTATGCTCAAACAACAATATATTTGTAAGTCCTTACGCATTATTAGGGACACAAAAAGTAACTATACAGTGTGTGTCAAATAGTGCGTTAGTTAGACCTTAATGTGCTTGGGGTCTGGTGAAAAATCGCTAAGGCATACTTGAAAGTCATATGGGGGAATATACACTTCCAACCACAGGCAGCAACATCTGAGAACAAGTGCATATAATGCCATTTTAAGGTTTGAGTGTTTATCAGAAGTGAAAATATTTACAAACTGCCCTCAAGCTAATTGGTTGATTAACATCAGGGCAGGTTTTGTGAAATATGGATGGTGTGCTAGAGGAGGCACTATTTTTCAGTCAGGTGACATATCCCATGGTACATCTTTAGGTGGATAATGCCACCTAAAATGTTGAATCATGAGCACACAGGCACTTGCCTGAAAACTGAAAGCTTCTCTCTTTTTGGTTTTGTACACAAAGCACTTCACAATGTCTTCACATCGTGCCTTGTACAGTGGGTCACACACATTCGCTGCTTAGTAATGCTTAGTATTTTGCTTGTGCTTGGTTTAAAAAAGGTATTTTGTCATAACTTGTGTGGCTAAGATAAAATCCTCCCTTTCTAAGAGTGAAATTATGATCCTTTTACTAGTTGGAGAAGCAGGCAAACTACTCTTTTTTTGGTCTGTGGAAGGAATGTAGACATTTTCTCACGTTTCATATATGAAAAACTTGGTTTTATAAAAATTGATTCATATTTCAAAATTGAAGGTTGAAATTTGGACTTTGGAGACGAGTATTGATATCAAGAAATAATTTTTCTCTAGTTATCCATCTACAAATGGGATTAAGATACTTAAAGAACATTCCATAACCTTTTCTAACTATCAGTTGAAAGACCAGAGCTATCAAAGTGTACTCTCACTGAATTAAAGATGCTGCACATTTTGTCATCTGATCCTCATTTTCCTTTCCACCCTTATTCATTTTAATTCCTCTGAATTTTTAAAGGAAATTATGTATGCAAAAATAAAATTCTCTTTGTGTTGAACTCTTTAGAAACATAAACTTTAGAAGGGCTTTGGATCAGGTTCTAAGTGGTTCCAGTGGGAGATGGAAAGCAAGCATGAAAAATTTGAGATTAAATTCCTAAATAATTTATTATTGAAAACAACAGAAGGAAATCTGTTAACTTCCTTAAATACTGTTTCACTACTGTACTGCACTGAAGAAGTTGTAGGAGGTTCAAGTCTTCAAGGATCACATGGTAACTCCTCCTGCCCCAGCTGTGCCTGTTTTATCACTGATGAATTAGAGTAAGATGCTCTTTAAAAGGAAAAATCGGATAATACTGGGTAAATTGGATGAAATAATAATGTCTAAATAAGTCAGCTGGACCATGAGAAAAAATAGGACTGGATTTAGCTGACCAAGCCAAGGTATAACTATAGACATGGACAGCATAGATAACTCCAGACATTTCAGATTTCTTTTGTCAACAATGTAGAAAAATAGGCTCATCTACCTAATGAGTAATTTATTTCATCTTCAACTCAGTGTTCTGTATAGATGAAAGTAACTGCACCCTAAACTATCTTGTCTCTCTCTCTCTCACTTATGAAGATATTCTGGCTTCATGAGTTTCTATGTGGCACTAGTGGGTTGCCAAGACAGAAACCTACACAAATCCAGTGGGGACCTCTGAGTTATGGGACCTCAGGTAATTAATTGCACTTACTATGTCTTTCTAAAGTCGGCTTTGCTTAGATTGTGAATTTTTACGGCAAGGGTCAAGTCTGACTGTGCTCTACACACATCAAGAGGCAGAAGTTTAGGTCAGACAACTTATGAAATGTCAATATCTTTGCTATGTCCACTTAGTTATGTCCAATCCAACTTCCCAGTTTAAAGACTATGCTGTAACCGTGGTCTGAATGGTTAGAATGCTGCTATAATTTTGTGAGATTGCCTTGCATCTTTAAGGAAATATTTTTACTCTCTTCAACTTGTATCCATGATCATGAGAGTTTTCTCAAAGAACTCTTACTTCATTATTATTATTACATGCATGAATATATGTACCAGGTTTTTGGTTAAAGTGTGGAAAGTTATGTTTCTCTGCTTCTTGAAAAATTTCTAGACTCTACCCACTCTCGAGGCACTGCCACAATGAAGACAAGATGCTATTTTGTTCTGTAGTGTACTTTATAGTTACCTGCTTGTGCCTTGCAATTTGTCTTGGAGCAAGGTTTTGCTATTCATTTGGCAGAATTCACATATAGTTTGGAACAATGCACACTAATGCCATGACATTCAGGCTAAGCAAATGGCAATAATTTTCAAGCTCACTAGTTATTTGGATATATCCAATTATTTGCATGGGCAAATGTGTCCCTGTGTATGTGTAATAGTGACTAATAATCCCTATATTTTTATTGACCCATCATACACACTCTGATTGAACTCAATAGGAAATGTTCATGCAGAATAATTGTGAAATCAGAATATACATATAATTAAAAAATAATCTCTAAAAATTAGAAATTTGACTACAGAAACACATGTGCAAGTTGTATTCCCTGAAGTAACTGTGCTGTTGACAGGAAGAGGAATGTTGGTTCCAGATAATTCATTTTGAAAACTCTTATGTGCCCACCTTTCCTAGTCCCTTCCTTCTGTCTGTTGCTGCTTAGTGCCCTGAATATAAAAGTAATTTTCAGATCACAGTCTAAGCAATCTTCCTGAGCAGATCGTTTATGTCACAATGCATTTCTATCTCAGATAAACTTTCCCCAAATGTTTTGGAGAAATTGACAGGGTTGCTGTTAATGTTTATTTACCCAACAATAATCTCTACAAATCTTTAAAAGCTGAGTGTTACCAGTGTGTAATTCCGTATTTGTTATTTAATCATCCTGATGAAATATCTAGCACACAGAAGCTCTAATAAATCAGTTATTAGCCACAGTAAATACTGGCTTAAAAGGAAATATCCTGATAATATATGGGAAAAAACTCACCATACTAATAAATTGTAAAAACTCCAAATTATTCTTATTTTTAAAAAAAAAGGATAGGAAAAAAAGGAGCAGCCTCATGGATCTGTGATGCCCATGTATTGTATCATATGGTTCTTCTGTTACAAGTTTAAAGTGAGACAAGCCTGCAAGGGGGGAGCTAAACCAGTCTCACTTTGGACTGGTGGGATGCTGCCATCCCTATTTTGCTGGGTTACAGTCTATACTTTCATATAAAAGATTTTGGGTTCATTTGACACACCTCTTCACCAAACCTGTTTGACTTCAAGGACAAAAGCTATTGAAGAGTTTGCTGCTGCCAGAGCTGGAGGAATTCGATGAGCCTTACTTAGAGAACTGAAGGTTCAAGAGAGGATAATAGGCCTCAGATGACAAGGAGATAACATTATGAACATAGGAAACAAATTACTCAAAAAAGAGCTAATGGACTGGCAGTAGGGAAGAAAAATATTGAAGAGGAATTGAGAAAATGTTCTAGCGATAAAAGCGGGAATGGGGCACGTGCTGAAGCAGTGCAGCCTTTTTTAGGTAAGTTATCAGTGGCCTTACATTTTACAGGGCTATAAGACAATCCTGCAAAATGCAGAGGATGAATCAAAGTCATGCATACGTAAGTCTGATTTTTTTCCTCTTTAAGCTGATGACAATAATTCCCTACTATTTTACAGGAAAAGGAACAGAAAAAAATCCCATGTAAATGTTACTCCATAGACTTTTATTACTTTTCAGCATGAGCCAGTATAAATGAAATCTACTCACCCAAAAATTCTCTGGGATGCATAAAGTGACAAGAGAACCACATTAAAATATTGGACCCATTTTTATACCTTTGTCTGAGAAGGTGATGTTATATGTTTCTTCATCTGCAAGGGTTTGCAAAATTGAAATTTATATAGGTTTAGGTCATAAACTAGCTTTCTGTATGCTTCTTTCATTCACAGTATCAAGTTTTCTGGAATATGTAAACATATCTAGAAGGAAAAAGTATGTGTTGAGTAGCTAAATCAAATTAAAAGTATCTGAAAAATACTGGAATGTATCAGGAACAGATCAGCTTATTTTTTAATCTCTCCCACAAACACAAACATATGATACACTACGCATAAATTTGTAATAGGACAATTTCAAGTTTGCATGTTATTTACACAACATAACTACTCCATTGGAAACGTTAGGATTTCTCATGTATGTAAGTATTTGCATCACTTAAAAAATGTGTATTATTTACCCAATAGACCATAAAGTCTCCATGCAGAGCAGTTACAGAGATCCAGGACATAATAATGTCTTGGATAAATCTAGTTTGGCATCATCTGAGTGCATTGGACGATTAAAGAAAATATTTATACGTGCACATTGGTTTGGTTTCTAAACAGCAGTGGGGGAACCATTTTCCTTGCCCTTCATAGCTACCTCAAAACAACAGAGCAGACCGTGCTAAATTATCCCACCACATGCTTATGGGAGTTCTGCATTTAGTGAGGAGAAAATGTTATTCTTAATTTACACTGTAGATTTAAACTCCAAAAATTAAAGACCATGTTGAGTCATAGAAACAAAAAGGCTCCGGAACCACTGTCTTTCTTTTGGCCCTTGCTATTCCTCACTAGCCTTAAGTATGAATTTCTGCGGAGTGTGCAGTGTTGACGA
>WEKY01049703.1:3000-18030 GCA_013390045.1 Picathartes gymnocephalus
AAGTAGTGTGCTAACAGAATATTACCTGATTTGTTTTTATACTCCTAATGGTTTAGGGAAACAAGGCAAAATGCCCATGTATATAATGAAACTGAAACAGAGGATCTGACAAATAGCTTAATTAGCAATATTGAGCTGTTTTCCTACTAACCATAATAGCAGTATATTAAAATAATTTGTCTTTCTCCATATCAAAACCAGAACGCTAATATACTTGGAATAATTCCTGCAAAGCTTGGTTGCAGACTACTGCAGTAATACAAAAAACCTACTAAATTTGGATGACTCGGTATAGAGGAAGCCACATCTCATTCATATCATATTACTAGTTTGTTAATTTTTTAATGGATAGAGTTTTGAGGCCATTCATGCCATTCCTTCCAGGATAAAATCAAAATCATAGTAAGGGTTAGAAGTTCTGCCACTTCTACAGAATAAGAGAGTGTTTCAGAGATTTGGGAAATTAATACCTTAAAGGAACAGAATATAAAGATTGACAAAAATCCAAGTCTTATCTAGTGCTGCAAAAGTTTACAGATATAACTTTATATAAAAATGTCAAACTGTCAGGAGCTAGGGGTAGTGATGAACAGATACCAACAGAGAAAAGTTTCATACTAGATATTTGGATTTTGCATCCCTACATGCAGATGCATTCAACATACAGGAAACATTCAGTTTAGAAATAATAGGAGAGTGAATACTGAACAAGTTCAAAACATATTTACTTTTTCCTTCCTAATTGATATTCACTTTTGCTATCCACTTTTGAGAAACTGTAGAAAAACCAACTACACCAATACCCCTTATCTGATGAGCGCAACCATGAGTCAGAATACATAAAGAACAAGTGTTAACAGTTGCATTATATGTTATCATTAATGCACATCTTAGATCTCATCTCATCTCAGAAATCTGTTTCAAGATGTGCATTTGTATTTATGTAAAGTCTTTTTTTTGTTTGTTTGTTTGTTTGTTTAGCTGAGTGGGTATTTGCTCTTTCTTTACCATGAAATGTGGTGATTTGATGTTTTGATATTTGTGCAATTCTTTCCATCATTGCTGATCAGAGTAGTTGTATAGATGTGTGACCAAATATTTTATTTACATCCCATATAGTATAAAGCACATATATAGGAGAGAAATGCTTGGGACAATCGTATTTTAGTTTCCTGTGGCTTTTGCTGGTGTTTTGTTTTATTTTGGCTTTTTTTTTTTTTCCTGGAATCCTAATTATACCAGTTTTTGGTGCAGTTTTGCCTTTTGTTTGGCACTGACATACTGATACTGCTACTAGTGAGCTGTGCGATAAATCTGTGAAAAATCCTGTTTAATTGAGTGTTCTTATACTGGCTTTTGCTTGTATTTATAATTACTAGTTTATAATTGCAATCAGTTGTGGTGGGATGTTTGTACACCTGTTTTATTTTCAGTCCATAGAGATTGTTGTACAGAATAAGACAGTAATTCCCAAAAAAAGACATACAAAACACAATTAAAAAGCATCACTGAGATTCAACATTTTCTTATCGTGCAGTCTGGGGACTTTACCAAAAGATGCTAAGGAGGACCAACAAATTTAACAGGCTGTGAGACAGAAGGAGGAGAGAAGGAAAAGGCTTGCTCTGCTTTAGGAAGCAGCATGATGAAAGATACCTGTAGATTTTAGATGAAAGTGCTACAAAAACATACTGTGTGAAATGAATAAATTGTAAAACATTACTTAGCGATTATTTTTAGAGGGAACTGAATATCAAATGCCAAATGAAACTGGAACTATTTGTATGACACAGTGTTTGAGAACAGAAGCCTGCATCCTGTCTATAAGTGATTACATTTAATAATTCAAACTTGAGAAAAAATATTCTGTGAGAAAATAAATGAGAAATACATAGGCACTTAATGGGACCAGAAAGATTCAGACATAATTAGAGCTGAATTTTAGATGTTGGTGGCAATATGGAGGTTTTTTTTTCACTGTGAATTTTACTCTTCCTTCTGATGGTAGGCATTATGAAACTGAAACAAGATGAAAGAAACCTTTCTTCCTCCCATACACCAAACGGCCTATCACAGAAACTGGGTCCTACAGGGTAGTGATAAAATCATTGCAATGCATTTCATACAGCCATAATGTTGCTATCAGGATGACTGATTTCCTTTCCTTGATGAAATTGCACAGATGAGTATTGTCACAGATTAAGACTACAGGGGCTCCAGAGAGGCTGAAATCCTTCATGACATTCTCCAGGGTGATCCTGTTTTAGTCCTCAACTCTTTGCTTGAGTCGTAACAGTCTCGTTTTTCCAGAATGTCGTTTGATTTGTGATGGAAAAAGTTTTGTGGGTTTTGTTTGTTGGTTGTTTTTGTTTGGTTTTGTGGGGGGGTTTTGTGTTTTGTTTGTTTTATTGTTTGTTTGTGTGTGTGTGTGTTTGTTTCTTTGTTTGTTTTTAAAATATATGTGTTTTGTTTTGGTTTCTTGGGGGTTTTGGGGAATGTTTTGGTTTTTTTTTTTTTTACTTTGATATCTGTTGACTCTGAATGTTCATTGTTCTTTTTCTCTCATTGGTGTTTGCTTCTTCACACACTTTAAAACTGATCACCATTTTTCTAGCATTCTAGGTCATGTGTGTGCAACAGGGAGCATGTGGTTTTCCAGAGGGATCTTTCCGTGCCGTAATGACTGTGACATATCATAGTGAGATGACAGAGGTGTTACAGATGGATTGTTTTCCTATATGAAGACTGCCTTGGGGGACTTCATTTATTTCAGACATGGTTATATTTCTTGTGAGACAAGTAGAACTGCCTTTGATGATTTCTCAGTATTGATTAAAGATTGTTTTTTCAAGCGCTTCTATTTTCTTCAGCCTCTCATCAGAAGCTGATGTGAAAGCGGGCCAGAACAGGTTTTGTAAGCCTATCACTATATTCTGTATTTCTGTCTCTTGAAAGACTTACTTTTTCCTTTTATTTTCATATTTTCATGCTGAAGGCCGTTTCAACTAGTTTTACTCTTCTATATGTCTTTTTCTCTAGCAATAGAAATAATATCTGTTAGCTAAGCATGTACTTCTTTGTGTCCATCTGGTCTCAGAAAGCAGCCTGATATACAGCCATTCTTACTGTCATCTTTGTATGTTTAGATTTCTGATTTCATAAATAATGGATTTACTTTACACCATTCAGAGTTTAAGAGTAAAAAGCCAAAATTCTCCTATATCCAGCCATTATATCTTTCTTCACATATGTCTTGAAAGGTAATATGTTTTGAAAATAGAATTTTCTCATGACTGAACTAGAACTGTTACAGTACCAAATATTAGAAAAGCTGTTTTGTGTAAAAAGGGGCTTTTTACTGGAATATGGATTTTGAAATAAGGGATTGATGTTTTTTCCTATCTTTGCATATTTAAACCTGAAATTTATCCAGAATTCAAGTGGTTAATAATGCAGACTGTAGATGATAGGATCTCAGGATGGTCGGGATAGAGACGTCTGTTTGAGATGCTTTCTGTATCAGTTTATAAAAATTGTAAATTTAATTTTCTCTGCTAAAATAAATAACATATATATTTCTGTCAATGCAAATATATAATTATTATGTTTCTCATATCATCAGGCAAAGTTGTCAGGGAGTAATATGAGGAAAGTCATCAAGTCTTTGTTTAAGTTCATAAAATGTGTACCCTTGTTTGTGAGATTTATGTGTACACACTGGCCAACAGATTGCATCCTTATTTCACAATAATTCACATTAATTCCAACTCTCACTGAGTTGGAGGAAGTACAAATCCCTCAAGCACTTTGTCTCCCAGGAGGTGTACTGATTCCTGCAGCTGGTCAGCTCTGGCAGTCTGGAGAGGCAGAAGGTAGGCTGAGTCCCCACGGAAGTCATTCTGTCTCTCAAGGTATTTGCAAGTGGACTCACAATGTAGAAAAAAGCATTACAGCCAAGTCTTGATTCAGTTATCGCAGGCTTCCTGTGCAGCCTTGGGCAAGTCATTCAGTTTCTGTCTTCTTCAGTACACGATCTGTAATCCACAGAGTGTCTAAACCTTTCTCGTGTATTTTTGGTTGTTATTGGTATGCTTTGAGATGAGAGTCTGCTGTATATTATGGTGACTTTCCCTTTGGAAAGATGGATAGGTAGGCAGAAAATCCACCCAAAAGTAACCTTTAAAATATGACTTCATAATCTTTGACTAAAAAGATACTGTTTACAGCAGAATACTGACTCTCTGGTCTGTACTGACTTTTAAAACATTCTGATCTACCACTGCATGTCAAGAGTTGATTTAAAGAAGGACAAAGAGAGTTCAGTATTACAGGAAAGATGACAGCTTTTGCCTAATCAGGCTAAAAGTTCTGAAGAAATCCTTTGTTTAAAGTGTCAGAATTGTAATTTGTAAAAAATGTGATTTTTAAAGCTTGATAACAAAAAACTTACTGATAATTTGTCACATATGAAAAATTTCACAGTAATTCAGTGTGATTATTTTTTATTATAAAATTTTTTCACTCTTGACAGTTAAGTCATCCTACCATCTGACTTCTCCACCTCCAGCCTTTCTTGGGTCCTCAGCCTTACAGTGTCTGTGTGTCTCTACCCCTCAGTGCCTACCTGTCAGCCCTGGTCATGGCATAAGGTTTGTCTGTCCGAGCTTTGGTTCAGTGGAGAAGTTCCTCATTTGAGAACTTTGCCCTTACACCTTAGGAAGCACATCAGGTAGAAAGAAATTTTTACTTTTTAATATCAGTCATTCCATTTGCTAACTGCATTGTTAAAGTTTCCACTTACAGTCACTGACATGAAGTCACATGAAAAATTTGTCACTTCAGTTCCTGATTTCCAAATATTTATGTTAAATACCAGTTCTCTTTCATACAAGGGTGTTAACAGAATGAAAAATCTATCCAAAATCAATAAGGATATCTAAAATATAGTGAGCTGCAAGTCTGCAGCTTTTCTGTCTTGGCACTCATTCATCTCTTTTACCTCAGAATCCTCAGTTGATACTGGATTGTTACTTATTCTCTCCCTCCAAAGGGTGAGGGTAGTTTTGTTTTCTCCATCCTGCATGTTGCCAACTATCTGAGCTTTTACTCTATAAATGGGTGTAGTGGATTTGGCTAGGATGGAGTTAATTTTCTCCAACGCAGCTCAGATGGTGCTGGTTTAGATTTGCAGCTAAAACCGTGTTGGTAATGTGGGTGTTTTAGCTCTTGCTGAACAGTGTGCAGGATGTCAAGGCCATCTCTTTTTCTCACTCTGTCCCTTGGTA
The DNA here is from genome assembly GCA_013390045.1 of Picathartes gymnocephalus. Classification (NCBI taxonomy): domain Eukaryota; kingdom Metazoa; phylum Chordata; class Aves; order Passeriformes; family Picathartidae; genus Picathartes; species Picathartes gymnocephalus. The sequence goes on from WEKY01049703.1 coordinate 8,286, forward strand.
AACAATTGGTGTGTGCACAGGAGTTTGTGAGGGAACACAAGCAGGCAGATGACCTGAACTAACCAAAGAGAGAGTTCCCCACCATAAAATGTCATGTTCAGCAATAACATGCAGCTTAGTGGAGTTTAGTGTCGCTAGCCATCATTTGCTCAGACACTGGCTGGCTGCGGGACATGGTGAGGGACTGCCTTTGTACCACTTGTTTTATTTCTCTCTTCTTCTACCAAACCTTCATTTATTAAACAATGGTTATCTTTATCCCCAAGTCTTCTTGCTTTTATACTTCCGTTCCGTTTCCCACATCCTAATGGGCCTGAGGGAAGTGAGCGAGAAGCTCAGTTTCAAGCTAGCTGCCTGCTGGTGGTAAACCCACTTTAATGGGAAATCCAGATTCTGTTTCTTCATCTGCTTAAGGTTGTCAAAACTTATACTTCTTACTTCCCAGGAACTTGATTTTGTCTCTGTGGCCATTTGAAATAGAGACACATGCTGCTCCTGCTGAAGTTTTGCCACTGCCCAGTGTCCTAATTTCAGTAAGCAATAAAGGATACAAGAAAGAAGAAACACAGCTCTAGTGTATGTTTTATAAGATTGACATGAGGACCTTGAAACTGAGGTTTCCAATCCCTGCTCATAGAACTGATTAATTTTATATTAAACTGTCTGTGGGTGAAACAAAAAATATTTGAGATAGGAACTCCTTACAACCTAAACCTGGATTCCCTAATTATTAGATCTTTGTGCTTCCCAGCATACCCTTAGGTCCTTTATGTATCTTTAGTCCTTAGCTCAGTATCCATTGTAGACAGTAGACTGTTGCAGCTGCTGGTTTTTATTGCAGTCTTTTACAAAGTATAGGTTTGACCAACATGGCAATTAGTAGAAATGATAAGTGATGGCAGCCCAATCCCTAGTGAGGCATTTTCTTAGAATAACTATTAAATCAGACCTATCAAGGGACTTAGGAGGAAGAATACTTAATTCTGTTTCCTAATTAGATTTAGCTTTTCAGTTTAGGCCAGCCTTGTGCCTAACAAGCGTGTAAACTCTAAGAATATAAACAATGTGTGTGTACAGGCATGCATGTATACATGGCAGTAGAGTATAGCAAAATGGAGAGAGCAGTATCTTACGGAACATGAAATGTGTGGGTTATTAATTTTCTAGATGATGCTAAGAAAACTATTGAGCTGCTATGCATCGCAAAATGTAAAAAATCCCAAAGGAACAAAGAACAGTTATTATCTATAGAATACTATCACTTTCTCCAATGTGTTATTTTTTGAGCATATCCTGAGTTGCCCCAGGTCCATCTCTGTCACTTTGAGAATATCTGGGGAAATCATCATTCAGGGAAACTATACATTGCAAAATATTTTGTTTCAACCTGTTGCAGTGCTGGGCCTTGTCCTAATATAACCACTTTCTATGCTTAATACAAGAGTAAAACAAGACTCAGGAAAAGACTATAGAGATTTATAAAGTTCTGGGGAGGACCTACCTCAAGGTAAATTCCACTTTTTTCACACCATAAAAGTGGTTCTAGTGGTGACTTCTGTAACTCCTGTGAAATAGTCAAAAGATACACTTAGTTATTTACTGCATAGAGGACAGGGTCAGACTAAACTGCCAGGAAGACCCTCCCACTGAGTCATGAGGTTCAGAAAAGACTCCCTTGTATTCTCAAATCCTTCTCAGAAGAGAATTTAGATGTGGCTGGATCCAGACTTAGTCCCAGGTTTAGTCACTTGTATATGTCTAAAGGATTACTTATGCATAATCTGTCCTTTATGCCACTTGGCTAGGATTTCAAAGTTTCAGTACACTTAGTCCCAAATCACTTACTGAGTATCTGACACGATAAAGCTTCTCCCAGACTCAAGGAGTAACCTTGAGAGGTGTTTCTGCTGAAGGGGAGATCCTGGCGTGCTGCCGCTGCCATGCGGGAAGGCTCAGCAGGCCCCAGGCTGCCCACTATTTATGGAGCGTGGTGATTGACTTACAGGCTTATTTGCATACTGACTACAGATGTTAGTTTCTTCCAAACTTGGCTGGAGTTGGACATTAACCAGCACTGTGGTTAGCGGGGGCATATTGCTCAAGTTAGCCCTTGGCTGTTTATTGTCTTGTTACGCAAATACCCCCACTTTGAGCCAGATCAAAAATACATGAGAAAAGTTTAGACAGCCATCAAACCAGACACATCCATTACGACCACAAGGGACATAAAAGTCAGGTTAAAGAGAGTGAGGAGACCACACTGACAAAATTTAGTACACAGGTATTTCCTAATCCTCAATTTGTCCTTTTCAGAAGGGCTTATGAAGGCTCTGCTTCAACACGTGATGGTTTATTATTTCCAGTACATTGCAGGGAATGCAGTTCCAGGATGGGGATACCTCTCATTATCCAAAGTCATACAGTTTGGCAGCATTGAATTAGGTTCATGCTCTCATGACTGCCTTAGTAACAAGAGTCACAAAAATGTGGAAACATGTGCTTTGCATCTTAGTGATAGTTAATTCAAATGACAATTTCCCCCTTTCAATTAATTCAGTTTTTAGGCATTGTGTAGAATAAAAAAGAACACACCACAGAGGTAGTTAATGTTCTGAATCCAGATGTTATTGGCTTCCACCCTCTCCTGTTGCAATTTCATAATTAATTTCTTAAACGTTTGGAAGAACATTTTAGTGATGCAGGCTGACCACTTGCATAGTTTACACTATTTCCTAAATTTATTTAATCTCTTCCATGACTGGTGCGCTGCAATGAATGGACGGAAACTCCACTAGGAAGGCAAAGCCAGGAAGGAATGTGAGGAGTGGGAGTTGTGGTTAATGTGAGAAAGCAGCTGGGGATGGATAATTGGCCACATGACAGCTTATGAGTTAAAACTGTGTGTTTTCAGGCCCTGGTCATCATGGGTGACTTCAGTCATCCTGATAATTGATGGAAAAGCAAGGCAAGAATAACAGAGATCAAGCAATCCAGGCTTCTGCAGTGCTGCAAGAACTTCCTAATACAAATGCCCAAGGAGCTGATGAAGGGAGATGCTCTAATAAACTTGACACTTTCCAAAGAGCTAGTCAGGATTATGAGGGTCTTGGCTGCAGCAAACACAACATGTTGGAGCTCAAAATATTCAGAAGAGAAAGAGAAATAGCAGGATCCCAAACCTGAACATGGGATGAGCAGACTTGGCTTGCTCAGCTTGAGTGAATGGCATGGAATGTGACCATGGAGAGAATAAGGCTGCAGGAGAGCTGCTCAATTTTCATGTATATATATGAATATAGGAATATCTCCTATGAGCTCAACAGTAGTCTTCCCTGATAAGCAGGAGGTCAGACAAAATATGTCAGGAGATATGCATGGATGAACAAAGAGCTCTTGAAAATACTCTGTACAGAAGAATGGCAGAGGTGGGAATGAGGTCAGGTGACCCAGGATGACTGTAGAGGTGCCATCTGAGCATGCAGGGCTGGGCTTAGGAAAGCCAAAGCCCACTTGGAGTGAAGTCTGGAGAGTGTTAATAAAAACAACAAGAGAGGTTTACAGATGTACAGTGGAAGGAAGACTAAGGGAAAAAGGTGGACATGCTGGTGCATGAGGAAGGGAACCTACTGACAGGGGACATGGAAAGGACTGAAGTATCAGATGCCTTCCTCACCTAGCTAGATAGAGCTGATGGGAGGAAAACTCACTTTCATTTTTTAAAGTGCTTTATTTTTTCATTAAATTGCTTTTGCTTCTCTTTTATGTTTGTGTTAGATTTTAAATTGTCTATTAGAGCTTGACATTTTGCTTTGTTGTGTCAGACTGGGTCAATAAAAGCTGTTCTTGTTGCAGGTGTTTTTGTTTAGCAACCCTACAGAGAAAGCAAGTGTAAACAGCCTTGCCTGTGGTTTCTTTCTGATTTATCTAGAAATCTGAGCAATTTGTTAAACATGGGATATTATTTAATCAGCAGGGCAAATACTGTGTGGGTGTTATATTTTTCTTGAACTGCACATAATTGATATGGAAAAACAAAGTGAAACAGCTTGGCACTGTTGGTTGAAACATTATTGGTAGGTGAATGGATGTGCCTCTTCTAAAGAACAAAAAGGATTGAGCTAAGTCAGTTATGTGAAAACCCAAATTATGTGAAAAAAATTTAATCTATCATTAATACACAATATTAACATTATTAACATATTTTTCGTTATCACTAATAATGAATTTTTTTTCTTCCTTATTTTCCAGATTATTCCTTAATGAAAACACTTTGCTGGTAGCAAATATGTGCATAAGTATTCATTGTTAATTCTTGTTGCCGCCTCATCAGCTGTATTTCTTTTTCATCTTCTGGTACAAAGGAAAAACATAAATAATTTTTCTTCTTCCAATTCTAGCATGGCAAGTACTGTATTACATCTTAATGTGCTAGCATTTGGAGAAAAATGAAAAAAACCCACACCCCAGATGTTGTGGGTGGAAGATTGCTTTTCTTCTGGTTGAAATGAATTGATTGATTAAGGGCTTATCCAGTAATTTAGACAGTACAGCTTCTATTGCTGAATCCATAGCATCAGCTCAGCACATTTTGCTTTATTTTTCTTTTAAGAAAAAAAGAATTTTTTTAGACGGGTTTTTAAATTGGGAAGAAATGGAAAAACTTTCTGGGCCATGATTTTTACTGAGTCTGATTGCCAGTGCCTGGCTAAAGTTCTGCTTTTGTCAACTTATGGAATTCTATTACTGCAATCTATGAAATTTCTGAATCTAAACAACTGTGGGTTTTGAAAGTGCATGGAGCAAATACTCGCGTCAGAAGTCTGGTTCTTCCTGGAAATAACACAAGGACAGGCATACTTCCATTACTGTGGAATTTCCCTTTGGAGACCTTCAGAAAATGGAGAAACACAGGAAAGAAAAGTGAGAAATATAATTTTTTAAGAATAACTTTTAGCTGATGTAAAATTGCTTTAGTTTAAGCTCAGTTTACAGTAATTTAGAAAAATGTGAGCCAGAAGAATGTACCCAGTTCTCATGGTAGAGAATTTTTATCCAGTAATTTAAAAAGTACATGAAAGAAATAGTTAGCTAATTGATATATGTATGTAATTAATGAATTTGGTGTAAATGTGGATTGTATTTCCACTATTCAAATATTTTCTCTGTTTGACTGTCATTTTCAAACCATAAACTGTAGTCCCAAAGCACATGCAGTCACTTTATTTTCTTGAGCTATAGTTAAATAAAAGACATCCTTAGAGAAAAAACGCTTCTTAATGTGTAATGGTGAAGAATTTGAGAGGAATTGATGTTGCTAGGCTTCATTCATGATGGCAAAATTAGACGAGACATTGAAGTTGTCTGTGTTGCTTTTGTGAATATTTGAAAAAGGGTTTTCATTCCTGACATGCAGAAATGGCACACTTTTCAGAATGTAAAACATAGCTTAGTTTGTCTCATTTTAATAACTACTTAAGAATTGTTTTCATTTTAAAGGTAGTGATATTGAGCTAATAAACTTTCAAGTAATTTTTTTTTTTTTAAATTACTGTCTTATGGAAGAGGAGAACTTTGGAGTTCTCTCTGTTATATGCTGGTGTGTAGCAGTCTGAATCAGTCCTCTGCCAGCTGATGTCAAGCCATGAACATGCTGACAGTGATCCTTCACTAATGTGGACCTACATAAGATGTGCAGTCAGGAGCCTTGAGAGCTTGTGCATTATAGCCTTAAAAACCTGTAGGCTGAGACCGTAAATTTAGTATTAAGAATTGTAAATATAAATATTTTTAATTTGCAAAGCTTAACATATTATTTAAAATACATTAATTAAATTTATTTATTGCACTTAATAAAATTAGAAAATGCAAATAAAGACAATTTATAAGTAAAAAAGAAATTATTAAGGTTGTAAAACATTAACATTCTATAAATTTGAGATGAGAAACCTAAAGACTAATGATTGGAGTTTGTTGCATTGGTGATTTTCTCATTAAGGCTTTGCAGAAGAATCATCATTGTGGACTAAATAATACTGAACAAGTTAGTTTTGTAATTAGTTGGACAAAGGTATTTTAAGTGAAGAGTTTCCATGAATTGACTATAGAGACTGAACAGGTGTGATTACACTGAATTTTACAGTGCAGCTATGGTAAAGTAATTTATAGTACTCTGTGATCATGTGCTGTCCTCATAACTACTCCATTGACAGCTTCAGGTATTTAGCTTTTCAGTTAACAATATAAAAGTCATTTGGAGTGCCAATAAATACTGGCAAATCCCTGAAAAGGTCAGGTTGTTTCTATAACACAAATATCCCTCTAATGCTAATGGCTTCTCAAGGTTTTGTGTGAATGCTTTAAAACCAACAGCCTTCTATCAGGCTTCTGCAACTTTTTGTTTAATATGAGCCTCTCACATATATATAGGTGTTTCTGTATTGCTATCCTTTTATGAATGTTGCAATTTTTATTATAGTTTCACTATGTTAAAGAAAAATAGCACCATTAAAAGATGGGAAGACAGAATAAAAAGAGACTGAGTTAAAAAACAAGAAACTGAATGTCCCTTGACCAGACAAAACCCTCTGTGCTATTGCAGAAATTGTTTCTGAAATAGAGAGATTCATCCTTGTCTGCTGGCTTTCTGTTAGTCTTTCCACAATTTTTGTTGCTATGTGCTCCATGCTGGATTTGGAAATAGCATTTTGAGACTTCATCTTTAAATCCTTAGTCTTGAATTGTTTTGTTTTGGGTTTTTTTTTTTCCTTTACATCAGAAGAGAATAAATAGACGTCCAGACACATTAAATATGCATTAAATTATAAAAATACATAGACATTTAAAGACAATAGGTAGTAACATAGCATAAAACCAGCAGAGACAAAATTTTCCATGCTTTTCTTGCCCATCCCAACCGCACTTTTAACCAAATATATGAACACAGCTTTTAGTGAGATTATAATTTCTTTGGAAGTAAATTTAAATTAGAAAATAAGACACTATCCCTAACACATTTCAAAAAGTAGCCTGTAGTTGCAATTTATGTTTTTTTTAAAAAAAAATATATCTTCTGTAAGCTATTAATAACTAAGTCATCTCTCAACTTGGTAGCTTTTATTTAATCAATGATTGCATAGTTAGTGAGGATGTATCAATTCAGGAAAATAAGTAGCTAATTAAAATGATATTTGTTCCCACATCTTGTTCATCATGAATTTTATATCAGGGACTTAACGGACCAGAAAAAACAGATGAAGTACCTGCAAGCTTTCCCTTGATGTGTCAACAAAGCTTCTTCTACCCTGGGGAGAATAAAAATCACTCAAACCTTGAGCTGATTCATTCATCATACTATCTTCAGGAGAAATAGCAATTATATGGCATCCTTCATGTTCTCAAGTCTAAAATTTCAGTTATATAATTCACAAAAACAAACTTCCTACTCACTTGAACAGGTTTAAATCCAGTGTGATTTTTTTTCTGTCCCTAGTGCCTATGTAATATCTGCCAGCATTTTTACAAATTATTTGAATAGTGAGTACTGCTCCTTGTGTTAGGTGATCTGGAGGCTTGTCTTCCTACATCTGTTGAGCTGAAATTATGGGTATTAAATGCATATTGTTGGTGGTTTATTGGAATTTTGTTTCAATGGTAGTTTCTTACCTCTTGCACATGGCTTTAGCACTTTGTCATGTTGCTAAACTTGTATTAAAAATAACATTGGTGAGGCTATATTTTTTTTTGTTGGACCTAAATGAAGAACTATTTTTCAGACTGTCTCTCTCTGATGTGAGTAGCATTTCATGAGGTTAGTGCTTACTTTTGCCTTGTTGCCTATATGGCCCTATCTAAAACCATTCCTTACACTCACAGAGATTTAAATCAGGGTGCTTTAGTCTCTGCACAGTTGCAGAGGGTGAATCTGCTCACGTGTATGTGTTTCTGCCTCCCCTCGCCTCTCCTCCCCATGACAGCAAAATAACATTTTTCTAGGGAAAAGCACTTTTGATAAATTAATTCAAAATGTGACAATTTCTTTCCTAGAAATGATACAGTAATTTTTCCTCAAAATTATGTTTCTCTAAAAAATGAAACATCATAATCCTGTATATTTTATGCATTACTATGTGAAGCTGCTACTAACTTACCATGATACCACTCTATTAATTGCACAATGAAATTATTATTTTCCTCTTTAAAAGCAATATCTATTTAATATTAGTTGAAAACCTGTGGTAACAGCCTATAACCTATTTGGGGAAAGTGCATTTCCTAAAAATCAGTGTTTTGAAATTAGTACCACCATTAGTGGTACTACTGAACTGAATTTATTACAAAATAGTTCTGAAACCCAAATGAGTAATTTTTACTTATTTAATTCAGAAAAAAAAAAAAAAAGTGTGGCTCATAAATAAGTAGTAATCATTTTAGGTATACGTAAGAAGTGAAAATTATCTCATAGAATAATTCAGGCAGGAATAAACTTTGAAGGCTTCCAGTCGAACCTCCTGTTCAAAGCAGGAATAACTGTGGGGCGTTTCTGAGATTCCAGCTGCATCTTGAAAATCCCCCTGGATGAATCACACAAACTCTCTAGTCAACGAGTTTCAACATGAAGTCTATTAGGTTTCTTGTTTTAATGCAAAGAGTTGAGTTTTTTTTGTCTGGTTGGGTGTTTTTGTTTTGTTTTGTTTGTTGGTTGGTTGTTGTTTTTGGGTTTTGTTTGTTTGGTTTTTTAATGTTGCTAATAGTGTAACAAAATAAATTTCAGAAAGACATCTACTTAGAGTATAGTAATACATCTACATAGGTATGTGAATTATTAGGAAGTTAAGTAGTATGAGATTTTCTTATGATCTAGAGGGCCTTTTGATGTGCACAGAATATTTTGTTGGTTTGTTTGTCTTTTTAAAATTTTTGTCCCTTTTCAACCAGAAGCTAATTCCTTCATCCCAAAAATTTTATTACCCAAATAATTCTTTTAAATTTTTTTCTCTATATATTGACTTAGACCAGAACTTTCAGTGACTGATCAGTCCCTTATTTCTGCTTTATATTATTATTGAATGCAGTGAATTTGAGCCTCGATAAAAAAAGAAATACCAACAGAGTCAAGAAGTTGTAAAGCAGGTGGATATTTTTTGTCTGAAAATGACGAAAGTGTCATAAAATTGCCCATATTTTTAGAATTAATGACAAAATTATAGTTTTGATTTTGTTTTGTTATAACATATTTGAAATATATTAATTTGTGAATATAGCTTCTTTTATTACATATATTTAAAATAAAATTAAATCACAACATGAGAAAACACTGATGCATAAGTTACTTCCCAATGAATAAGATCATGGTTTTTTTCTGTGCCTTATGTATACTTTGTTTCATTCTCCTCACTGACAGTACTTAGGTGAAGAGTTTTTAATAAAATGTAATCAACTGTGTTGAAATATGAGGAAACTAGCAAACACTTTAATATTTAAGTGGGATATTTTGAAATCTTCTTTTTCAAAGCAGTTGCAATTAAATTAAATATTTCAGGGGTGCAAGTACCTAACATCAAAGGACTGATTAGAATTGAATTGCTAGGTCTGCAGCAGAAAGTTTTTAGAGCTTGTAGATGTCTTAATCCTTTGGTTGTCTTATGTATTTTTTTGTATAATTAAAAAATCACTTTAATGTGTGATTTCTTACTCACAACATTATAAATGTGAATTGTGCTGTTTTAAAGTATTTTAAACATGTATG
>WEKY01049719.1:4885-20918 GCA_013390045.1 Picathartes gymnocephalus
CGATAAACAAAAGTCAGCAAAACAAACCTAGTCTGTGCATTCATGTTTACTTAAATGACATGATGTTCATGTAGAGTGAATGTCATTCCACGCTCTTGCCAGAACAGTGATTAATTAAGCAACTGTCTTCAGTGATTCCTCTCACCTGAGCATGCATATCCAGAATTTTATACACAGCATTCTTTTGATGCAGACTGGAAAGAGAGGTCTGATGCTTAGGAAGAGCAAGGATCAGATTGATTTCTGAGCTTATAACACACCTAAACCAACATATTAAAGTATTTTGAAATTAGAAAAATTCCAGTTCTTTGATGATTTATCCACAAAGGAAAGCATTTTTACCAAAACAGCCATACAGGTGATCTTGTATTCAGTGAAGAACCAAGTCGTCAACCTGGCAGCTCAAATAATGAAAACACTGGGCAGGCAAATGTTGTCCTCTGTCAGTCTCATTATTACTACTGGGGAATTTTAAAGAGCAATGAAATGAAACACAAAGCTCACTACATCTGGGGAGTTAAGGAAGTCCTACAGTCCATGTTAGTACGCCTCTGATGACGATGATGATGATGATCCAAGGGTTCTCTAGATGCTCCCAGTGCCAAGGTAAATCAACACCAAGCCCTAACACACTGCAGCTAGGTGCTGTCAGAAGAGGTGAAAGTGAGGTGAGGATGGTCAGACAGGCAGTGACCAACCCTGGATGCACAGTTTTCCTTAATGCATAGTTTTCACTTGATAGGCCATGAAAATGTAAAAGAAAATTATTTCCTCTAACTTCAAGATAACAGAATTGTATATACTGAAGGCCTTATCCAGCAATGGCTCCAAATACCTTCTCCTTTTGATGATCAACAGAAGAGAACCCTTCTTATTTGTCCTTTTGACTCATGGTAAAGCATAATTGCTGCTCTTTTTTTTTATTGCAGCATCCATTTTCTCTCATTTGTCCTTTCTGTTTTCCTCTTATTTCTTTTGATCTTCCACATTTATAGATATAGAGACAGATTTCTAAATTTGATTTTTTTTAACTCTATTGCGCTTTGGCCTTTTTCTTTTCTGCAACTTTTCAGGAAAGCCAGATACTATGAGAATGCCATTTTACCTCATTTTATTTACTCACTGCTTTTGCTGAAATGGAAGCCAAAAGATCAGGAATATTTTAGTTCTTAAGACACTGTCCAAGCCTGCAGCTATTTACTTATGAAATGATTATGTCGATGACTGTGTTAGAAGTCATTGGAGGTCTAAGGGAAAATGTCAAGTGTGATACAATACAGAAACTACAACAAGCTGCAACATTACCCACAGCTGCAAATACCTCTAGCACAGGTAAGGTATATCAAGATAAGTTTTGCTATCTCTTCTATCCTGGTTTTGCTTGCCCATCAACTGTCCCTTTTAGACTCGTCTTGTTCTCCATCACAGACTGATAAATGCCCCATTTTATTTAAATTAAGCAGGATCTTGCTTTGCAAAAAGAACCCCAATAAACCAGTGAAACTGAATGATCAGGACTACAGATTTTTAAAGGTAAAATCAGCAGGGTGAGAAAATTTGTGTGAGCCGAGTGGAGGTGAACTGCAGCTTTCTGGAGCAGTATGAATATCTGGAACCAAAATTGAAAGTCTAACAGGTAATCTTGCAGGTTAGAAAGATTTGCAGCTCCTAAAACTGATTGACATGAGGAAGAAGTCAATGTTTATTCTAAAAATAGCCGAATTAAATATGTGATTTATTATTAAACTTCATTCCTTGCAAGAAGGAAAGGTGTCAAAAATCTAGGCAAGGGTGACTCAAATTGAAGCAGAGGGCCAGGCACTGATCTTCTGTCTCTGGTGACCAGCGACAGGACCCAAGGGAACAGCCTCAAGCTGAGTCAGGAGAGATTCAGGTTAGAGATCAGGAAAAGGTTTTTTACCTAGAGGGTGGTTTGGGCACTGGAACCACCACGGAAATGGCCCCAGCACCAGCCTGACAGAGATCAAGAAGCATTTGGACAATGCTCTCAGGCACCTGGAGTGACTCTTGAGGATGGTCCTGTGCAGAGCCAGGAGCTAGACTTCGGTGATTCATGTGGGTCCCTTCCTGCTGAGGATATTCTAGGGTTCCATGAATCATACTAAACAAGTGATCACCCATACAACATTCTATAATTTGGCTAGTGCTGAAGACAGCCTCCTTCTGAGTCAACATGGCTTCCACCACCATGAAAGAACAACTGTTCTGCTTCAGCATAACCACAGAAATCCTCCTCCATGTACTCAAACAGTCTTTCTGCATCCATGAACACTAGTGGGACCTGGTTAATATATCTCACATAACAGACAGGGATGAAGGTGCTTACCTGGCTAAGAGTAACCTGACCTAAGAGGAGTGAGCATCAATTTGATGGGGACTGCACCAGGACCATATGTGCTTCCCGCTCACAAACAGCAGCAAAACTGAGCAAGATGAACAGCAGTGACATTTTGGTCATGGATACGGCATCCAGCACCACCTTGTCAGTCACTCTGCCAGCAGTGGCAGCAGGTGGCATTTGCATTTACCCTGAAGGCAACTGTGACCATTCTGAATTTCCAGACTTGTGTGAGAAAGGAGGCAGTGGAGTGGCCTGGAGACCACCTGCCGGTCTTCTTGGAGGCAGAACTGAGATGGCAGCCTGCCACAGGAAAAGAGCCAGCTTCTGCCCTGGTGACTGGCAGATTTGGCCTTGATCCCTGGAGGAAAATGTATGGCTGCTGAAAAAGCAAGCCTGTCTCTGAAAGGCCAAAAAAACTATGAATGGACAATTATAGCTACACCTTATAAATCCCCTTATTTTGGTACCATTTTTCTACTTGTTTTCTATCTGAGAGAACCCATTTTAAGACACTAAATAAATGATACACATTCTGGTGCTTTACTAAATAACTGGACATTCTTAGTAATTAAGCATTTATTCTACACAGTAGAAGGAAATATTCTAATGAACTGATTATATATTTTTTTCATGGCATGGAGCACATAAAAATAAGCAATTTCAATAATCATTATTACTGTTCCAGTATATATTAATACATTTCAGATAAATCATTGCCTCCACTATCAACTCAGTTACTGCTCCTGCAAATAAAGCAATACCTTGTTACCTAGCAACAAAGCAAGTCCTTGCTATGCTGCAAAAAATACATAAAAAAGGCAATATATATATTTATATATTTTCTTTGTTTCATGTTGAGAGAACATAGATAAAGAACAAAGAATAATACACTTAAATGCCCTCAAATTCAATATTTAAATAAAATGTTTGATCATCCACATTTCATGAGTACTTTCAGAATCTTGGTCTAGATTAAACATGCATAACCTCTCGCTGACAATATCATGTTCTTGCTATGTATTTCTTGGCATATTTTAATGCATACATAAGTACACAACCATAACACATATAAGTCATGACAGGCTCTTAATGGTACATCCGATCTGTAACAGAATAGGAATAGGTATCACAGGGCTTGTTTAAAGTTCATTTGCTTATGCTAAATCAGTTCCTCTCCCATTTAACACAGCAGTGTACAGTATTGCCTCTTATTGATGCAGTATCTCTTCTTAGGGTGCTGTCATTCATACAAATTGTTCCTTGTGCTGCATTTAAAAACAAATGTACTAAAAGCCCCACTATTTTATTGTTTTATATTTCATGCCTGTTTCTGGCAGATTGCCAACACTGTGTGGTCAAAAACAAGTAAGAGTAGTTCAGGAGTCGTACCTGTGCAGATGAGCTACAGAGGTGGGCAATGTGCAAATCTGACAGCAGCCTCTGAACTCTGTGGTTACCAGCATGTGTCTGGTCCATCTTTTACTCAGAGCTGAAAGAGGCAGCACAAGGATTCATGGCCCCATGACTGCTAAGTATGAAGAGATATCCTTCCCTATGACAAGGACTGCAATTAAGCTTGAGCAATAGAGAGAACAGGTAGTAATGAGAATTGCTGTCCTGAAGGCCTACAGTTTCACTAGTAGGTTCTCACTATCCAGTATTGTCAAGGTCATCACTTTGCCCCCAGATACATCATGAGATACATCTTAAGATAAAGCAAATTTCACTTCAAATTTGGTGGCTAATCACATCCCACTACTGCTACTCACAAATTAGAAGATCACTAAACATCACAGAAAAATTTTGAATGTTGCTCTTGGTAGCAACATCTATAGGGAAAGCATTCCTGAAATATTCTGTTAATGTTCTCCTGCAACTTTTTGAAGACACCTATCTCTTAGTGTGCAGGGATATTGGCTCAGTTAATCACAGCACAAAGGTATACACAATCTATATCATGCTGCCTCGAACATCTGCTGCTGCTGTAATCCTTGATAATTCATAGCAAAAATATTCAGAAAATTGTATGCTTGCACCCAAAGGCATCTTAGTTTTTGTGGCTCTTGACATTATCTCTGAGCTTTATATACTAGTTGGAAAATTTTTGCAGCTTGGTGTTGCCCATTTTTTAATACTCTTGCAGTCTTTAACAACTAGGGATCATAGTTCACCTCTCAGAGGAATGTATGGAGTTCAGTAAAATGCATAATACATACAGGGGGCAAGGATGAAGTATCAGCTACTGTGGTGTTCAAAAGCCTCTTGCAACAAAGATTTTAGAAGTTAGTGTAACACTGGAATTTATACATATCAGAAGGATAAAGCAAACATCAGAGACCATACCCTACAGGCTTTGCATGACGAAGTCTGTGCATATTGTCTCTCCCTCTGGAACACGGTCTTTAGTGACAGATGGCACAACCACTACCTACAGATGGCTCCAATGGGGGCTCCATAGCTTTGATAAATACTGCAATCAACTCCTAGGATAGGTATGGTTCAGGCAGCAGAGCAAACACAGGGAATAAATCCCTCAAAAACTTAACTGTATAATAATCACACACATAGTATTATCCTAAATAGACAGATGAAAGTCCAGGGCTCTTACTGAGCTGACGGAAATTCAGAACTATGTAAGAGGAGGTCAGCGGTTTAGGATAAAAGTGTTTGAAATGTGCATCACTCAATTTCTTATCTACTGCATCCTGAAAAACATTTCCACTTTCATCATGGACGAAGTGCTCCTGGTGAAAGTATTCTTGCTTTCCAGTGGGATTTGTTATACTTTGGAGGAGCAATCAACCCTGTTACCAAAGCCTTGGTTTGGTTGGAAGAAAACATTCTTGCCTCAGACAGATGATTCACTACAGTGAGCAGAATTATTTGAATCTACTACTCTAACAAAATCAAAAGTCATGGACTGGTACTGGAGCTATTTGTTGCAGACTAGCACAATCTTTTCTAATCTTCTATAGAAGGCTTGAAATAAGAGCAACTGGAGTGATTTCATAAAGGAACATTTGCTTTTGTTGAGCCAATACCTCAGAGACCTTGCTCTCTCACTCCTTACTGCTCAAAAAACCAAAGATGACTTTGCAATGTCTTTTCAGCTGCATTTGCTAAGACAGAATCATAGAATATTTGGGTTGGAAGGGACCTTCAAGAACATCTAGTTCCAACCCTCCTGCCATGGGCAGGGAACCTTCCACTAAATCAGGTTACCCAGAGCCCCATCCAACCTGGTCATGGACACCTCCAGTGATGAGGAGTTCCAGTGCCTCACCACCCTCACAGTAAAGAACTTCTTCCTAATAGCTAACCTAAACTTACCCTCCTTCACCTTGGGGTCATTCTCCCTTGTCCTATCACTATATGCCCTTTGTGAAGAGTCCTTCCCCAGCCTTCTTATAAGCCCCCTTTGCTGTTACCTGCCCTCAGCCACTCACACTTTGTGACATTTTGTACAAGAGCTTTCTACCCAGTGACATCTACCAGAATGTTCTCATTGACTAAGCACTGTAATGCTATGGACACATATGCAATTCAAAATACATCAATTCCAGAAATTCTAGATATTCAGTTAAATAATAAGAATATTGCATTTTCAAGTTGATGTCCGAGATGCATTCTCTAAACACTAACATGTCCTTTGCTCTAATTTGCACAGTCCCTGTCATGTTCATACCCAAGACAAACACATGTAACTATCAAAATATCTCCCCAATACATAAGGGAGAATGGACTCAAGTTCCACATGGGGTCCTTGGATTACACAGGTTCCCCAGCTCCCACCTGGAGCAAATAATATATTTACAGAATCCTCACAAATGTTGCTCAGTAAGTCTTGTATCCCAGAAAACAAAACAACCCTACCCCATTAGCAGGCAATATTTCAGTCTTTCTAACCAGCCCTATCACAATCTGAACAAGAATATGCCTATTGGATCCTTGTCTGTGGAATAAGATAACAGAATACAAACACAAATTGTAATAATTTAAACCTTGATTATGGCCCACTTAATACAGAATCAATCCTGAAGACCTGAAGTTTCTATTCCATTCTGCCATCACTCTTTTCCAGACTACAAACACAAAACACTAAAATTGCTGTTTTCAACTTCTCCTGTTCACAATTTAACAAGTCTACTTTCCCTAACTTTCAACCTTCACAGCCTGTAAATAGAGTACTGTAGAGTGAGGAAGAAGTCCTTTTTGTCAGAGTTTCAAGAAGTAGAAAAAACCCTTTATCTAATTTTTTATGATGATTAACTCAACTTTTATCCCTTTTCAGATTATAGAAAACCATGACTGACATTCTTCTTTCTGAAAAACTGCTGTGTAGAAAAGGGAGACTGAGACTGCTATAATGTCAATGTAATTTCTGAATGCATCACACAATCTTTTGTAGTATGTAGAAAGTATAAACAAAAACACTCCATGTGTCACAGTCAACAAAGGGTATCACGTTTGATAGCATAATAATGCATGACAGGTCTCTTAACGCTTCCGATACATCAGTAATTATGTAAATGCCTTCAAATTTGATTATACACTCACACACACCATTAAAGTTTGAGCCAAATTCAAGCTCCTTTGTCTGTGAATTCAGCAACACGAAAACCTTTAAACCAAACTCAGTTATCAGTTTTCACACTGCTGGACTAGACCCTCTGCTCACCACAGTAGTGTGTGTCAAAGAGTGACTTGAAGTTATCCTATGATCCCCTAATCCTCATTGTGAACCTCTAGGATATGAGGATACCTCAAGAACAAGTTAAGTTTCAACCAACCACCTGCTTCCTCCCATGGGCAGGGAGAGCCAGAGCTTTGTCTCATCAGTGGGGCCCTGTGCTGGGTAGGAAGTCAGGAAAAGGAGGCACAACAGGAAGCCAAATGGCGAGATCCATCTTGGAACCCATCATTCAAGAGGGTTCTCTGAAAAACACTCTGGAAGGGCAGCATCACATCTCCTTTGCCCACGAAGCAGCACAAAGGCATCAGGGCAAAAGGGCAGGATTAGTTTTTTGGAAGGGGCAGATGTGAATAATGAAGTATAAGATCCACAATATAAAAGTATAAACTTAGACTAAGAAACCAGGGGAAGGGTGGAAGAAAAAAAGTAAGATAGCCCAAAACTGCTAAATTCCACTTAGTTTACGCATTCAAATCTTTAGGAACACCTGACTGGTAAGGATCTCCTAAAAAATTAAAGTGATACTTCAGGGATATTATTAGTTTTTAATAAGCCCCCTCATTCACTCAGTTATGTCATCACTGCATTAGGATCAACAAAACAAGGTTTTAACCAGAACTGGGCTGTGGTGGCTGAAATAAGATATTCTACAAGTAAGATTTATAAAAATGTGACACATCAGCCCCTAGCAATAGCAACAATACCAGATATAGCTTTTGTATAATGCATGAACACAGGATTACTTCCATGAATCAACAGTTTTGCATTAAAGTAGAAAATCATCATCACATAAGGATAACTGAAAGTGAAGATTGGTTAGAGAAGCAGAAATTGTACTTTACACAAGTATTTGTACCTCCAGTATAGAAAGAGATTATGAAGGTCAAAGAACAATCCTATTAAGTTACATAACTCAAAGCAGGGTGCATGTCAATGTAAAAACAACATGGAAAGATGACTGCTGTTTTGTGTTTATTCACTGCTTCTAACTCAGATTGTTTACTTTATAGTACTTCTGTTGTAAACTGCTTTTGCAGAAGAATTTTCACACAAAGCCTAATTTTTTCTACCATAAGTCAAGAAAGGCATTTTTAAAAACCAATTCTATGTGATGCTCTGCAGAAAAAACAAGATCCTTCTCTTGCAACGATCCCAGCACAGATTATCAATCTTGGACACCAAAGAGCAGGAAGATGGGGAATCACTTCCCAGCCTGATCAAGCTACTGTCCTCAGCTGAGGAGATCCGACCACTATGGGGCATCACCAAGTCCTCGGGCACCACACCTGTAAGATCCTGCACCATACCTACAGTCAGAAGCAAGCAGCAGCTTTGCTTTACTTGTGAAAGTACTTAGGAAACTGTTCAAAAAAGGAAGAAGCTTTCCCAATTTTCTGTTAACTACATTAGCCTTCAGTCTCTCTAATAACCAAAAACTAAAATCTCAATGCAGTCAACAATTTAAATGGGAAAAAAATTGCTATTTTGGGGGCTATGACTTGCTCTCTAGCTTATGTTTTAAATAGCATAGATTTTTTAATGAACATTAACAATACTTTTATTACAGAAGTGTAGGCCTGCAGTACTACCCTTAATATCAACGCCAAAGGATTTCAACAAAATTTTTGACCTAGGAACATCACTTGCTTGTATATATAGTAGAACATGGCATATTTAGTGAAATATACTTCAAAGGGAAATTTAACACTCTTCAGCCAAGCCTTCCAGATCAGGACCACCTAACATCAGTTTCCTACTTCCACAGCTGAGCATTTACAGAGAATATCAACTATACTAACACTTCCTCTAAAGGCACCTTTCCCTTTGAAATCACGTATCGAGTTTCCTCTTCGACATTTCATTTTCTTTGAAGTTTTAGCCAATTAACTGGTCAATGCAAATGAATCAAGAAGTAAATAAAATCACGTTAAAAGACAGCATCTTTAGCAAGACTCCACAGGGTGTCTCAGTGTCAGAGCTCTCAAGACTGCGACAGCAATAGGGAGATTCTCACTACCTTCCGAAAGGTACGTCAGGAGCAGCCCAAATGCTGCTTCACCACAGGGATAACTGAACATATAACCATATCTACTGCTTGTCCTTCTTCCCAGTATCCAGGAAGATTACTCTTGACAAGGTACCTGAGACATGCTCTTCAGCTTGTACAGTCAACGGAATCAGTGGTGCTATGACAATTTTCAGTAGCTGAGAACCGTGTTCCAAACCTCAGAGTGCACACCCTCAGGGTAGGCGACGCCTCCCTCCCCTGTGCATATCATCACTGCAGAGCTGCTGCTGAGCCCCAGACAGCTCTGCAAGGAACAAACTTGGTAACAGCAAGGAATGGGCACAGCCGAGAACTACAGGTGTGAAGGGCATATTTCATCCAGGTAAGCCCAAAGATTATCCTGCACTGGTTGGCAGACGCTTATGAAAGGAACATGATGCCGACAGCATTAAACAATTAGACTTGTTATTACTGTGCTGTGACTGTGACTAATACATACACAAAGTATTTAAAGGACAAGTATGGAGCTGTCTGGTGGGGTGATGAGACGGTTCAGTGCAGGCACTGGTTCGGAAGCACTCAACTCACAGCACCACATGCCGGTTCCAAAATCTCTATCCTGTGCTAAGGCAAAGGGTCTGTAAATCTTTCATACAACTTAAAGATACTTATGCCAACAACAAAAATTAGGATTAATAGAATTCAAGCAGAAAATTATAGTTGCGATATTTAATGTTCTTTCCATATTTTAATGCTTAAAAGAGCACAATTTTGCAGTATAGAGACAATATTAAAGACTTATTGTCATTTTGCACCAGTATGCAAAAATGACATGGATATTTAATTAATTAAATTAATAAGCAATGGGGAAATCCCTAGGAAACGATTAGTGCAACAGGTTTTAAACCTGTCAACACCTGTTAAAACTAACACTTTTATGTGAATTTTTAACGAAGACAAGGTTTGGAAGTCTTTTTATAATATGCCTCCTGTAGAGCCAGTCTTTGCTTCTGAAACACCAAGGTGGGCATAACATGGATTAGAACTGAGAAGTACTCACAAAAGCCTATGGAAATCCTTGAATTCTTGTTTCTTGCTATTGCTAAGAGTTGAATCCCTAACACATTCAGATTTTAAAGAAAAATAATAACTTACATCTAGTTTATAATAGCTTCAGTAAAAATACAATGAATCATACAATACTTCCCCTAGGTTTTGCTAAAGTATTTTTCTGTGTGACTATTCACTCCAATATCTACTTACCTCTGTGGTGGTTTATTAACATTGGTACAGAAAATTGAAGTTCTATGTATTTTGATCGTATAATAATAACACAGGTGTTTCACAGACCAGTTGGGTACTCATTAATAATGTACTTTCCAGGTGGCTGCACTATTAACAAAGGAACACTTTTCCAAGGTTTTAGAATTATATCTGAAAACATTCCTGGAAAACAAAAGCATTAACAAAGCACAACAGTGGCATAACAGCTCTTTGATTACGGGATCCTGAAGGAGATAATTAGCCAGTTTTCAGTTAACTTGAAAATTAAGTGTTTTAACTATTTTCAAACTGACATCTACCAGCATATTTATTTATGCAGTAAGTGACATTATCTGAGATTATATAAACAGTAAGAATTTTCTAGATTATTTTTATAAGCATTTTTATGATTCTTTTTAAAATTATGAGAGCGTTAATATCAATTTCAGTGGGGTAAGATGAAGCCTGAGAACAGTGATATGCTCACGCATTACAACAGTAAAACCTTGAGAATTAAAATTATTCCTATTATATATGCATACACACATACATAAACACACATTTTAGTACTGTATAATAAATCTTGATGAACACTTAACTGACTTTGCATTTTCCTATATTGGGAATAATTACATCCAACCATTTTTGTGGCTCACCAACTTACCAGTGGCTTGTACCATCATTGTATTGAGATACTTAGAGATATTGTGTGTAATAGTGTTCTTCATTGAACAGATACATAAAGAAGAAAGAAATTATCTTCAGTATACCCACGGCAAAAGAGACATATATTCTCACTGGTATCATTGCGAAAGCTTTACTTCAAAGCACACAGAACCAGCAAAGGCAGCATACATGCAAATACCCAGAAGCACTGAAGGTCTGACTGCAATCTGCACCAGGACCAGTCAACTAATTGGAAAGTTTAGTTTTTAGACAATCAGCCACAGCTGGACAAGCAAAACAAGTGTTTATCACCTTCATGTTTCCCCATGTTTAAATATACTCCAAAACTAAATGTTTATTCTCCGCTGTAGAGAAGCACTTTCTAGAAAAAAGAACTTCAAAATTTAAACAATTGTCTAAAATCTTCTGTCAAACAGGCAAAACTCCCTGCTGACTTCATCTGCTGTTATTGAAGCTATTATTAAATTTAGCCTTTTTACAGCCTCAGAACTTTTAAAACATTCTAAACAATAGAAGAAACTCTTTCAATGTTTGATGACTGCAGGAAAAAAGAACAGAATGAAGAACAAACCAATTACATGCAACAAACTTCATATAAATCACCTTGGATTTCCTGCATCAAAAAGCTGGGAAAACATAAGAAAAGAGAGATATCTTCCCTTAACATGCCCCAGTTTTGCGTTTCTAGAAAGAGCAAACTCCAAAGACAAAGGCCTGGGAGAAAGAACTTTCATCTCACGCTTCCCAAGACCCCACCAGACCCTTATTTCAGGCACTGCCGATAAGCCTACAGCACGTGTGGTACATTTTGAAAAAACAGGATGGTTACAGTTACTTAGTTCTGGACTTAGTTTGCTGGAATTTCCAGTTGGTTTTCCCAAAGGAAAAGTACTCTTCTTTTAGCAAAGGATCATGCAAGTCTTGGAAACAAGCCAAGATATGAATATCCACAAGGGAAAAGAAGTATAATCTTAACCATCCACAGAGTGAGTATATTCCAGTGCTGAAGATTGCATTCTAACATTGAGAAAGTACCCGCAAGTGATAGCACAGCCAGAGATTTTAGAAGGTCCTCAGATACACTGTCATTGCTCATTACCTCTCCTCTTGATCAAGCTGTGTTTCAGGCATTTGACTTTAACCCAAACTCAGTTTTCAGGGCACAGATATATTGGGATTTGAGTCCTAATGAAAAAGAGACGAATGCTGGGTATTGTTAACACTGGTAGCCCTGCAGCCCCCATGTTCTTGTTATTCCTCTACAGACACCACAAAGATACTATCCAACCCCACAGGATGGGCCAAGCAGGGACCAAATACCATTTGCCTTTACGAAAGGCATCGCAAAACCCTCTAAGATGTTCCTCCGTCAACTAAGTTAGAAATAACCCACCAGTAACAGGCAGAAGGCAATAAGGAAGGAATGGAGGAAGAACGGATATGGTCCTGGATTTTCTCCACGCCTGTGCATTTTCATGACAGGAAGAACCTCTTTGACTCTGTGATCAGGGGACAATCTCCAAGAGATGTATCAGCACTTCTGAATCAAGAATCACCTTTCCTTTATCAAGGAAGAGAGGCTATCTCCCTGGTGATTTTCATTTGGTTAGGGTTTGTTCAACACCAGTATCATCACTCCCTTAGGCCAAACATAACAGTTGCTATCTGCAGCTAACATGAAGCTGGGCACAAATGCCATCTGAAATGTTGCAAAATACTTCAGAGAAATTCATTGCAGGGTGACAATGTCAACAAGATCCTTTAACACTATGCTCAAGTTTGTGAGAGGGAATCCAGCCCAAATTTGAGGGGTCTTTTGAAATGAAGAATCTTTGGAGAGAGGAAGAAACGTCTGCAACTTGACTGAAGGACTTTTAGAAAAATTCTATTGCACCAGAATACGTACATAGAAAAGAAGGAAAACAACTCCAACCTAATACCCTCTATCTCCTCCCAGAGTACTGGGCAGTACATAAATACCTGTCAAAAGCAGTATGACCACTGAAACGGACCCAAAAATGCCCCACTTTCTTTACATGTAATCCGTAAACCAAGACAATCTCCAAGAGCAATTCAAACATGGGTGCAGACTGATACTCTATTATGGAGCTAAGCAGTTGAGAACAAGGTATGTGAAGACCTGCATCTTTGAACTGCAGCGCCCAAAATACTCAGCTTAACACGTTCAAACACTCCAACAAACTTACCACCTTTTGAATCTTTTCTCCTCAAAGGCAAAAAAATACAGAAATACTTTCTTAGAGACAGCAAGCAAACTAAGACCATGAAACACCTTTCCTAGCTTAATTACCTTGTCAAAGCCACATTTATCTGAAGCACAACCCTTTGATACTTGGAACCATGACTACTGTCTTGTAGGCAAGCTGGCATAGTTGGCACATGGACTAAAAGATCAAGTACAAGCAGCCCTCTGTTATTGCCTACACAAAGGGAAAAATTGCACTGGATCTTAAAGAGTGCCAGTATGGTACAATTTTCTGAAGGTGTTACTGTCTGGAATTTGACTGTGATTTCTTAAAAATAAGCTTGCAGCTCATAGAACTGTGAAGACAACATTTAAAATGTGAATTAGGATAAGCCAGTATGTCCCCAAATGTACAAACAATACCAAATCACATCTCTCAGAGTAAAAACTGGCCAGTTCATGAAAACAAGTGTTAATTTGGAAGATTAATATAAATTTTCAACATTTAATAAGCAAAGCATTATGATAATAGGATCATCAGAAAAAAATCTAGTCATGATTGGTATTTGGCAAATGAATAAGCTTGGACCCAGAATGGTGCCATTCTCATCTCTGCTTTAACTTGCAGTCTGCATGCAGAGCAGGTCTCAGGACCAAGAGCCAAAAGACATTACATCCAAGGCTTGACAGTTTCTCAGTCTGCCCAAAGCAAGGTGGGAGTTTACTATTTGAAGAGTATTATTCATTATGCCTATCAGTAACATGTAACAAATAAATACAAAGATCCTTACCAAAATGCCCATTGCTCACTGTTAAAACAAAGCAAAACCTGCATCCTCCTAAGTGATGGAAACAAATTAAAATTAACATTTCCAACATGGAATTCTGATTCCTTCAACACTGAAGTGTCTTGTTCTTGGAATGTAAATGAAATCATGACTGACGCAGGTCACAGCTCCCTCCTAAGTTCCTCAGCAGCAAAACTCTTACCTAGAGCCAGTTTGCTTTAGGTTCTTACTTCAGTGCAGCCACCTTTGATGGCAGCTTCATTGCCAGTTCTGTTCCCAATTTTCACATTTGCTACCCTTCCTTTTTAACTCCATGTGCCCACTTCCAGTTAGAGGTGTCATTCTTCCCCCCCTACTACCCAAGAAAAATGCTAAGAAAAAAAGCAGCAGGCCCTCAGCTTTCTGAATTAATTTTGGGGTACTGCATTTCCATGCCTCCTAAGTAGAATGAATATGTATAGTACATTTTAATTTGCCTTCTTACTGGATAAATTTATCTCTTCCTGACTATCATATCTCCTTTCTCTGGAAAAAAAATTATAAAGGAGCTCACCAATAGTACAGAAAGCAGAGCTTACTTTGAATACATCAGACAGCTCTTCTAGTTCTCATCTGTCAACCATTTGCACAAATTCTTGAAATGGAACTTCTCAGGTGTGTAAAGTTAAGAGGCTGAGGGAGAGACAGCATAACTGCAGTTTGTATGTGTTATACTCACGTATCAAAAAGAAGAGATCTCTTAGTGAGCAACTGCCAAGATTTTCTTCTAAAATCACTTACTCTTCATTTTTTTCAGAGCACCACTGAAATTTTTAGAATGCTATCAAAATGGAGCTTTAATTCATTATCCTAATTATACGCCATAGGATCAATGCTTTGTACTTAGCAAACAAGTATCAACTTCACATAAGCAATTACAATTTGTGATCATACTTATACAGGAAAAAAAGTCATACAAACAACCTTCCACTGAGGTTTTTTTCTAGCAGGTGACTATATTTTATATTTTGGCATATACAGAAGACAAAAACTGGTTCTTAAAGTGCATTCAAATGGGAAGTTACTATCCATCATGCCAGGCTCTAACAGTATTTTGTGCCTCGTTAAACGAGCAAGTTAAAACGTTCTTTAAGGAACCATAAGATACGTTCTATCAGTAATCCTGTCACAGATGGACACTGTAGCATTCCTGATTAGTACTGCTGCTCTTAAAGACGCTACGGAGTACACCTTGATTTTGTGCATGTTGGCACACATTGCTACTGCACGCACAGCTAAAGGAATTTTGCAAGGCACATGGCAACATGCATCACTCCACATGCTAAAAATGCTCAGGAAAACTGTTACTGCACGTGTGCAGCAAACTAAATTCCAAATTAAATTCTCAGGTACTGTATGTCTCCCAATACCAACGCTGCCTTCTCGCCATAAGGTACAATAACTGTTCGTTACTATGCATTTTTCAAACATGAGCCTTTTCTGAGATACGGAATATAAACCACACACTTCTGCCTTTCATCCCTTTTTTTTTCTCTCTTTTTTTTTTTTTTTTCCTCCACAACCGTAACACTTCGCCCAACTAGCGTTCCTGAAATACCGCGCGGACAATCAGCGGTGCCGTGAAGGCGAGACCTATCTTACTTAGGAAGTTTCGGACCAGGGCACAGCACGGCCAAGTTACCAGACCCAAGCAAGCAGAGCTTTGCAGCGCGCACACGGACGCGGCCCCCCCGACAGCCGCTGCTGCGGGCTCTGCGCGCCGCGCTGCCGCTCTCCCGTGCGGCACAAGGGGTGGGTGCCCACCTCCGCCCGCCCCCGGGATTAATCACCGCTCCGAACGCCTCGAAGGGAGCGCACCGGGGCGGGCGGGGCTGCCCGGGACGCCCTGTTCCCGCGGCCATGCCGGCCCGGTGAGAACTCACCAGCCGCGAGCACCGGCTCCGTCAGGCGGCTCAAACTCCGTCCGCCCCGCCGCCCACCGCTGCCCCGTGGCCGCCTCCCCGCCGACCCCCGCCCGCCCCGGAGC
>WEKY01049755.1:964-45010 GCA_013390045.1 Picathartes gymnocephalus
GGGGGACTCCCTGAAGGTGCAGTGCCTGCCTGCCCCTCCCACCCAAGCACCATGCTCCATCTGCTTCTCCTGCTCAGCGGCTTTTCAAAAAATCCAGGTGTCGGTATGTATTGTTTGCTACTGCATCAAATAAAAACAAATCTACTTTGCAATCACAGTTGGGTTTTAGGGTTTTTTTTGTGCACGGGCATCCTCCAGAACCCATACCAATCATCTCCCAGAAGCTGGAGATGACAACGTGCAGAATTCAAGGGCTGGTGAACTTGCAGAAGAAGTCTTGACAAAAGAGCTTTTTGACCTACCAAACATCACTGATATCAGAACAGTTGACCCCATTAATATTGGTGAGTAGGGGATTATAATATTTAGTTGCTTTCATAGAAAAAGACCATACCATTATAAGAACAATAATATCTACAACTGCTGCTTCTCAATGTACCAGCAATGAAACAGTATGGATCTGAGCAGCTATAAATGGCTCATGTGTCCTCATTACTTAGGATCTTTCTTACCAGCTCTGATACTTAAATTAGAATGCAACATGTTAGTAATTTTGATATAATAATTTAGTGAGTCTGAATTTACAATACAAAATCTAAAAGTCATTCTTAATTTTTGTGTTGGTCTATACAAGCAGTTGGTCTGTCAAAGTAAAAGGTTAGCAAAGCCTGACCATACAATTATGACTAGTACCTGCAGTTTAAGCATAAGAAGAAGCTGTGGCAATTCCAGCGCTCACTGAGAGTTAGAAAATAGAAAAGATGGTTAAAATTAAAAGAAATACCCAAGAGTCACAGACAGTGGTGACAATACAATGGTACTGACATTTAAAAAATTCATTTGAATGGAATCTTTAAGTAATCCAGAAGGATGCCATTATTTACACTAGTGATAAATGTACTGTGTCTCACATATATCAACAATAGAAATAGCTTTGCTTTTTCCAAAAGCAGGATACTGAAATTATGTTGCTGACAGATTTTTTTTTATGTACACACATTTCTCATGTTCAATTTCTGTCAAAAAATGCACAATTATTAATATATTAATGTCTTGCCAAGAGTCTTGCTCGTTTTCTGTTGTTCAAAAGGTTTTAGTGCCAGCTTTATCCTCTGAATCACAGGATGATTGAGGTGGGAAGGCACCTCTGGAGATCTTCTGGTTCAATTCCCCTGCAGTCATGCTGCAGGGCTACCTGCAGCAGGTCACTCAGATTTGTGTCTGGTTGTGTTTTGATTGTCATCAAGGAGAGTTACTCCACAACTTCTCTGGGCAACTTGTCCCAGTGCTTAAAAACACAATGAGGAAAAATTTTTTTTTCTTAAATTTGGATGGAATTTCCTTGTTTCAGTGTGTCTATTTGCCCTATATTTCCTTTTTTTGTATTTCCTTTTCATCTTGTATTTCAATTTCTCTCCAATGCTTTCTGTCACAGCAGTTCTTAAAAATAGAGTATTTCTGTTAGTTTCTGCAATTCAGTAATGATGGACTTACTTGACAATGATGTGCTTACTTGACGAGGAAAAGGTAGGTAAGGTAGGTGAGTTAATCTTTGTTGAGAGGACAAAGGTTTTGATTTATGATATTTACTGTCTTAAATACCAAGTTGGTGTAAAATTCTGTCCACACAACTGTTGACTGGAGAACAACATGCACTTGTTTTCTGTGCCTGGGCTTCTAACTTGTCTTCTTCTTCAGGTGGTCTGGAGTCTGGTAAGAAAGCAAAGAATATATATTCTTTATATGACTGAGTAAGTAATGCAGCTTAAGATGAGGTTGAAAGGAAAAGATTTAAGTCTTATTTTGCAGAATCAATGTAATTCTGTTGTTGTCTGCATGGGAGAGAGAAATGATTTCTGTTTCCTTGGGGTCTTAGTGTTACTGTTTTTCATAGACTTGGCTATACATGGAAAGAGATTATCTTGTATTCCCCATCTAAGGAAAATGTCCACTAGTATTCAAAGTTACCAGAACAGCAAGTTCGGGATTAGAACCAAGAACTGAAATTTATTTCAATTCTCCATATCTGAATGTTTTCCTTTTTTTTTATAACCCTATATAATTGATATTGAAATTTATGCCTTTTTAGCCACTGCATATACTTGGAAATGACTTCTCCCTGTTCCTCCAATCCAGCTGAAATATTTCAGGTCAAAAAGCAACAGCTGAGATTTTGGTATTACTTATCTTTTGTAATGAAGTGAGCATTTTGCTCATGTTTGGAGGCTTTGTTGTAGAGGTCAGGAACTTTTGGTGATTTCCAATATAATTAGTTCAGAGAACAAAAACCAAAAGGTTCTTGAAAGTTTATTTTAGCTATTCATAGCTTCAAGGTAATCTACAGAGTAAGGTATTACTTTTTATGACACTACATAAGTGCAATAACATTATCTAAGTTATGCAACATAACTATCTATGGCAGCCTTATCCTCTTCCTCACCTCTAACACATGTTCATACATCTCCCTAAGCCCTCAGCCTCACATTCCTAACTTTCCCATAGTCCTCCTGTACCCCTCCCTACCCCAAACCCATCCTTCCCTACTATTCCCACTACCTGTGCCTCTGCCCCAACCTTTTGGAAACTCAAACCTCAGCCTTGTTTAGATTCCACTGCAGGCTTTGTTAAAGCCTATAGTAGGTGATGCAGGGTGTTACTAACATCCAGAAGTTACCTGACATCAAACTGATTCCTAAAAGCTAGGTCTTGTATGAGAGAGGGCCTTCTGACCACCAGGGCTAATTATTTCATTTCCATGCCTTCTATGGCCAGGAGGAGCTAATTTCAAATTTATGGATGCCAATACTAAAATAATATAGTCTGGAGAAACCACTGGTAAGTTCGATGTCTCATCCAAACTAGATGAATATATTCCATCTGAATAGATGTCCAGGCTAGGTGAGGTGGATCATCTTATGGTGATGCCAGGGCATCATGGTGGTGCCATAGATAATCTAGGCACATAAGAATTGCCCATTTATTTCTTGAATGATTACTGAGCGAGTCTCTTTACCTGATTTTTACATGATTACAATAGGTGAAATGTTTCCCACCTGTCCAAGATGCACTTGAATTTTTTGCCAGTTAAATGTGCTCTCACAAGCCACGGTTTAACCAATCATTATAATGTCTTAATTCACATGTTGTCCATGTCCAAAATTAGGGACCCATATTAAAAATTATCAGAAATTTGTGTGTGTGTAGATTTAAAAATAGCATTGATTAGACTAAATTAGATTCCTCTTTGTTACACCTCAACTAACACAACCTTCCTCTGCATGAAACAAAGAATTGTGTATTTGTTGTGTGTTTACAATACTTTCACAGATGAGAAGTGCATCATATATTTTGTCAGGCTGGTATTGAGACTAAACTCACTGCCATGTGAACGAGTAATACTTGTATGCAGAGATGCTCCTTTGGAAACAGAGTATTTTGCAGTTGAGGTTCACAGGACTGAAGACCTAGTTTTGTTGGGAACAGAGTGGAAAGAAATGATGGAAGGGATTCCTTCAGTATAAAACCTTCAATGGCAGTTTTCAGACACCAAGGACCAGCCAGGATTTCACTGAGTTGCTGAATTTGGTATTGTTCAATCATGGACTCACATTTTGATTTGTGCATCAAAAGTACTACTCTACTTAGGTACTGATCTCAGTGTGTGAGCTTTTGCTGCTGCTATAGGAACTTTTGCAGGAATTACCTGCAAATGTTACCAGTTTGTACCTTCAGCACAGTTATACTTTCTGCTTTGTAGGTATGGGTACATTGTAGTTTATAGTCATTAGAACTGCAGAAAGTTTTTACTCACCATTAATGGTTATAAGGGCATTCAGCATATATGGGTGTGATTCTTCTCCTCCATCAATAATCTTGAACATAAAATGTAATAATGTGATTTTAATTTTTTAATATTGCAAGATTTACTTGTATTTTTTTTTCTTCACAGAAATCTGTGTGAGTGGGAGTTGAAAAGTGAATGAAGTCTTTAAAACATGTGTTGCACACTTTGCCCATGTACTTGCAGCTTGTTTTACCAGCTGCACCTTCATTTCAAAACTTGAATATGTAGATACTGTTTTATGCACAGTGATAATGAATTGTCTTGTGCAGTGATAACAAAGTGTAATGGTACAATATGTGTGCAATGAAATTTCAAGATGTAGGAGGAGTCTGCTGACATTTCAAATGTATCAATTGTTTGTCTGAACAAGATATCTGCAGTTATTAAGCTGTATGTGTATGCGGTTGTGGGGTTTTTTCCTAAAGTCCCCAACCTTATTTCTCATGTATCTGTATGAACCTGAATGATTGAATCATACCAGTTAATTTTGAAATGTGAGATCAATGTCAATCTTTCAGCATTTGCATCTGCTCAACTCTGTAATCAGTTTTCCGATGGAGTCAGTCACTTGACCACAATGATACTGGATTTTTAAGAGTCACCACTCATAAAATCTGACAAATTTTAAAAACACCCAAAAATACAAAGTGCTGAATTAGGGCTGTTTCAGGAGGAATTTAGTCAGGAAACAGATTCTACTCAGTGTTTTCTGTAACTGACCCTTCAAGGTCAAAGTTCTGCCTTTAGACTGGGCAAGGATATATGTGGGTGGTAGTTTTCATTAAAAAAAAAAAAAGCAAGCAGAATAAGTTGATTATAAACTTTGCCTGTTTATATAACAGTTAGATATTAAGTGTTTACATGTGCCAGCTGATACCAATTAGCCATTATGTCTCTTAAACATACAAATTATAGCCTCCACTTGGTTTGGCAAAAATGGTTTTCCTCTCTTAGGCAATCAGATTAAATGATCAAAATCTGACAAAAACTGTGAAACAACATCTTGAGTGAATTTTAGTTCAGGTGAATCAAAGTTATAAAATGACATTTCTGGCCTTTGTATTTACAATATTTTTTTTCTGCCATTTGCTGAAATTTTTAAAAGACAGTAATTTCATATTAAAAATTAATCTTTCATTATGAAGCTAAAATAGGGCATTCTGACATTTTCAAACTTTCTTTCTGAACCTTGAAATTTCATGGGAGGTAGGATTTTTTCCTGTGTTTGGTTAAAACTTTTATAAGAAGTCAGTTCTAGGGCTCACAGTTGTTTCCCTCAAAATTGTTCCCATCATGATGTGTTGAAACTCAGGTCTAGAAGAACATGTGCATTTGAATCTCTCTTGAATATTCTGGCCATGCTGCTGTCTTACACATTGTACAGATATTAGAGATTACCACAATTAATATTCCTAAGGACTGCATGGACTTGATTTTTGCTTGATTTTTCAGCATTCTGATCGATCTTGTCTTGTTCATTGCTTGTAGCGGAAGTTTCAGATGCTTATCATATTGGAAAAAGAAGCACTACACGCAAAGCTGCATGTACAGAAAATAAATTATTTATATGGATAAAGAAAAACAGAGGAAAATTGTGGTAAAAATAAAAGTAAAAATTCCCCACTTTTTCCCAGAATTGCTGTTACATTTGTTTTAGAATATAAAGATGTTTTTAATCTTCATTTTGTGAACTTCTATTCAAACATACAGATATAAGACACCCAGGAGTGATTGCTTAGAAAGGCTGTTCATGATTTTACTCACTGTGTGAGAAATAGTCACGTAGTGTTATGTCAAGTATGTCCAAGCCAGTCCAAAATGAAGTGTCCAGTCAGATAAAAGAATCAAGATTACATTCTATAGGCATGTTATTGCAAGGAAATTGTTCTATGTGTATCTCATCATATGTCACTATATAACATTGTGGTCTGTGGATTCTCCATGTTGCAAAGGGAGTGTTTGAGTTGTTATTGCTTAGGTAAATTGAGTCCAGGTAGGGCACTGAGCTGGGGCTGAGGTGACCTGGGCTGTGTTCCCAGGCCTTCAAAGCCTTGCTGTGTGGTCCCAGACCACTCATTCTCTGCCCCAATCTTCGGATTTGCGGTGGGAAGCTCAGCATAACTTCCATAGGTTCTGCACAGCTGCTGACTAGTAGCAATATGTGATTCCTGGAAATAATAGGCTCCTTTTTTTCCCCCATTTGTGAAGGACAATTCAGCACTACCTGAGTTGTGAGAGAAAAGCAGCTGTGAAAGCTCCACAGAACCAGTACTGGCTGAATTACTTGTTGGGCAGCCTGTGGTGGGGAGGGCACAAAGCTGCCACATGAGCAAATAAAGATTTCCAGTCAAATGAGGAGGCAGCGGGTGCAGTCAATCCAATACAAAGCCATGCACTAAGTGCTGTCGGTTGAGCTTGAATCACATCTCTAATACTGTTGAGAAAGTAACGTGAGCTGCATTTCATTATGTGCCTTTCTAATAATATCTTTTTTTCTTCCCTCTCCCCAGCCTGCTCCAGAGACAACTGGTGAGTTCTGTTTAGAGATCTATTTGTATGCATGGGAGGCAGTCAACAAAACCAGCTGCTCATAAACATTGCTAGGACAGACACAGATTTATAATTACTGTTATTGTTATTGCATTAATTTTCACACTTCATAAAGATAACAGCAAGGGCTAATGTCCTACCTCACTTGTCTTTTTATTTTTCAGAAATAGACGTAGATGGAGGAATTGATCAGGACATCTTCGACATAAATGAAGGTTTTTTGAAATTCAGTCTCTCTTAATATTTTTTTAGATAATTTTCATTATAGAAGTCAGAGATCAATACAATAACCAAATGTTAATCTCCTCTTCCCTTTGGCTTTAGGACTAGACCTTTTTGAGGGAGACATCAAACTTCATGGGGTGAGTTCAAATATTAAACACAAAGCCAAAAATATGTCATTGACTTAAATGTAAATTATCACTGGCATGGAAACAATAGATGCATCCTGCTCTTACAAACAATAAATGCTGTTTATGTAACAATAAACTGAAGATGATTGGGGATGGAATTCTACAAAATGTCATAGACAATGAAGGAGTCAGCAGCATTTGCAGAAACATTATCCAGCATGAGATCTCTTCAGTGATTCGATCAATATTATTAGCTTCTTGTTTCCTTTTTTACATTTGCACTTTTAAGAGATTAGGCAGCACTGATCACCATCCAGGCAGGTTCATATAAAAAAAATTCTTCATTTATCCTTGCAATATTTATTCTTAGTCAATTAAATTTACTAAGCAGCAGGGCAAAACCTTCATCCTATAAGTAGAGTTACTAAAACCAGTGAAAAATTTAGATCTGTAATACCACATTTTAAGGCATCTGGCCAGCATCCTTATCTGATCAACCAAAAAAAATTACATTTTTATCTCAAAAATATCTAGTCGGAAAGCCCCAATGTATCTTGCACTCTGAAATTACTCTGAAAATAGTATTTTACTCTCCCTTTTGGGAGATATGTCAAATATATCACTGGAAGCAAGGACAGCACTTGCTAAAGGCACAGAAACAAACCCTTGCACTATGAAAAATTACAAAACTATTAATCTCTACACAGTTTTCAGGACTTTAGATCTTAAGGCTTCCCATAGGAGCAGAAGCTCCCATGCACATGCATCAAAAGCTTGGGTAATTTCTATGGAGAAAATGCAGCAGAAATTGGAGACACCGGTAGAAGGGCATGAAGGGATTTGAAACCCAAACCTCAGACCTCTGAGTAATCTTTCAAGGTTTTTCTTTAATCTTTCATTGTTTTTCTTTATGTCTTACTTAGTAGGTTTGCTTCAGCACTATTGTAGTCCCTGATGCTAAATCCCTTTTTACTGAGGACTGCATACTTGTTTTCTTCCTTGGATACAGGAACGAAACTCCATCATTGGTGACAACTATCGATGGCCCCATGTCATCCCTTACGTCCTTGAGGACAGCCTGGGTACAGTATTTGCCCTTCACAATGTCTGTATGTTGTGTTGATTGAACTGTTAAACACAAATTGATAAAGCTACTGTGATGTCCTTTCATCTTTTGATCTAGAGCAGGCCATTTCCCACAGCAGGAGTGGGGCTGAGTGTGCACAAACGGGATTTATAATCTTGGTATCAGTGCTGGCTCTCACCTCCCTTCTTGAATTATTATCCTGCTACGGCCCAGCAGATTGTTTTGGTTTTGAAATCTTTTGTCTGAGACATGAAACTCTGCAAAGCAGAAGTGAAAAGAGGGCACTGAAGATATTTTTAATGACAGGAAGCTTACCTGGCCATTTACATCATTTACAGCAGTGAAGGCAAAATGACATTCTGACAGATAGTTTGCAATGGCACATTGCCGGGTCCCCTCATGTGAGCCAGAGACACATCATAATTTGACTCCATCCTTTAAATCTTTGTGTTGAAACTATTGCTCTAAGTTGCTCAGAGGAGATAACACAGACATAGTCTGAAAAATTCAAGTCCTGGAGAAATTCAGTGATGGATCTCTAGCCTGCGTTCTGCACTAGGTAAAATATGAAGTCTTCATTTCCTATCTATTTAATACTTGTTTACATAAATCTCAAAAAATTCAATAAAAGAATCTGCAAAATTAAGAGGCCCCCACAATATCCTTTTATGTACTCATCATGTATGTTTTATACATTTTATGCATTTTAAGCAAAGAAAAACTACAGGGGAGCAAAACAAGAGCAAGATACAGTGTTACAAGACCCTAATTTATGTTTTCTAGGTCTCTCCTTGGGTCTTAATCCAACAAGAAGTCTTTATTTTGATCAAATGTTGCTGGAGCAAGATCCACCCTTGGGACTTGCTCCATAAGGATAATAGTAGAAATCTGTCAGTTCACTATTGACAAGAACATTGTTTGCTTTGCAGAAATGAATGCTAAGGGACTCATCCTCAAGGCATTTGAACAGTATCGACTGAAAACCTGTATTGACTTCAAACCTTGGTCAGGGGAAAAGAATTACATATCTGTGTTCAAAGGAAGTGGGTGAGAGAAGCAACTCAAAATAACTTTCATTTTGTTTTCTTTCAGACTATTTTCATGGCCAGTATTCACTCTAAAACTCATATATGTGATTATAATTTTACATTTTTGTTGTATCCATTTTCCCAGTCCTTTTTAATCTGTCATAGTTTCCAAAAGAGGTATTACCTTAGTAGTAATGAACTATTTCTACTGATATTTATTCTTAAAAATAAGAAGAAATCAAGTCCTTTAAGAGATAATTTACTGGACATGATAAAACATATCAGAAACAAGGCAATTATTTTCTTGACTGATCTTTGAATATATGGAATATCACTTTCAGATGGTCATTCTTAGTATACCTTGGCTTTTAGGGGAAAAGGAAAACCAAGGAGAAATATGATTGTTCTCACTGTGGGGCAATGAATTTGTTTGAATGTAGCAATGGAATTGCAGTTGAACAATGTCACAGGAACATTCAGATAAAAGAGAAGTATTTTTAAATTCTGTACAGTACTGAGATAGTTTATTGATGTTTTACATTATTTACCTTTTTTGATGAATAGTCATGCTATTTCATCTTAAATTTTGCAAAATAAGACTCCAGTAAAGTAGCCAAAATTGCCCCAACTTTTTTTCTTCTGAGACATTCTCTATCAAAACATTGCAACAAGAACAAATATATCCTTCACTTTATGCTGAACCATTTCTCTTTTAGGAAAGGAGAACAGGGAGAGCTTGATAGCCTGGTGAGGAAATTTGCTTTCAGAAAATCATTTCCTGATATGAGAAAGCATTCATAAATGGGAAAAGATTTTCTTATAATAAAAATGTTTCTCTTTCCATTTGGCTTGTTCTGAGATATTTGTAGCAGATAATTGTTTCAAAATTTCTTTGGTGTCTGGCTCTTGGTATTTTCTGCTGTTCATGCTGTACACATGACACTGAAACTCATCTCTAAAGGATGTATAATTGGAGACTCAGGGAGCAATGCATTTTCCTGTGCTAATGACTCTGGCTTTTTGAGATAAATGGAAAACTCATGTAGCTGAATTTTGTAATCCTTCATCCCCTAAAGTAAGCATTGAATTTGCTAATATTTGTACCTGAAAAAGAACCACAATATTTAGCCTATGGCAAGTAGGAGGCCTCTGTGCAATGTTTCATTTATATGTCTATTAAAAATAGATGAGTCATGGTGATGAAGAAAATGAATCCTTCTAGTTGGATAATATATTTTGCCTTCAGTGCCTGGTGTGTGGCTTGCCCTGAACTGTTTCCATCACCTTAGCTGACACATTCACAGCAGAACTTTTTAAAAGATTGGAGCTAAATGGTGCAGTCTCCTGAAAAGGTCCATCCAGTTTCAGTGAGTCATCTTGGGTTGTACAAAGAAATCAGGATTGACCCTGAATGAACTGCTTTCATTTCAAGCCATTCCTTACTTCTGGTGTAATGGAACAAGGTGTAAGCTGGGTAAACCAACCCATTTTTGCTCTGTTGTTCATGAAGTTTTGGAGTTTTTTTAATCAGTTAGGACTCTTCTATCTGCTGACTAAAGACCTCAGTCCAGAGGGTACAGTGCAGACAGGCACACAAAGCTCCAGGCAACATAAAATTTTACCACATCAAGTAAAGGTTGATAAATCATATCTTTGCCTTTCTAATCTTGGCTTCCATCTATAAAACAGAGGAATGTGGGGGAACTTTTGCGTCAAAAGGATTTGTAGTAGGCCATAAAGTCCTCATCTGGATTACCCTTTTGAATTCAAATGAAGTCAGAAGCCAGCTGTCTTTTGTTGTGTTGACTGCTCTGTGTAAAAATGTATTTGTAGTCTCTGATATATGTACAGAGTGTATCGAGACCCTGTACAAAGAGCCCTCTTCCTGTACACATTTTTCATCTATCATTTGCCTTGGCTACTACCAGTATTATGCTAACTTCAGCCTGTATGCTGAGCAAAATAGATGAGGGCTGTAATTGTGAATTACAGAAATGCAGGATAATCAGAGGTAGCAAGATGCACCTAAAAAGTTCACAGAGAAGTCCGGAAACCTGCTATGGATGTGCCATTTCACCTTACTCTTCTCATGAGTAGCAGGATTCATTCAGGAGGAAAACTAGCATGGTGTGGTAGAATCAAATGATTAGCAGACCAGGGAGGATCAACATCATCTCTAGTATTTCCACATGGAAAATCAGTTTTTCTTGGAGAACTCCTGGGAGGCCACTTCTGCTCTTTGCCACTGTTGCACACAGCAAAGGGAGTTCATGTAGGAGTGGATTGACACAGATTCCTGGCTGACTAACTTGCTGCTGGTGAGTCAAAGTGTCTGTGAGCTGATATTGGTGANTGTGAGCTGATATTGGTGATCTGTGCTACTACGGGAAGAAAATTAGCAGCAGGACATTAGTGTAAAAGTGTGCCTGAAATAAGCGGCGTCGTTGCTACTGATGGCGTGTGTCTATTTACAGCCCCAAAAAGAGGGATGGTGGGATTAGTCAGAGCAGATACTTCCCTGTTCCTCCAGCCTCTGATAGCAATGCAAGAAGCATTGAGTCACAGGCAATACAGCTCTCACACACCTGGGGAAAGCTGGGGTTTTCTTCTCCTTTCTCCCCTCCTGAAGGCCCTGCTGACACAGGGTTCTAGGTGCCCATTGCTCTGGAGTGCCATGTCCCATTCCCCTAAGCTTTATCCTCAGTGCAGGGTGGCACAGACCATGTATTTACTCTCTCTGTGGCTGTTGAATGACAGCGTTGTAGGCGCTTGGCAGACCAAAGGCAAGGGGCAGCTGCATCCCCTGTCATTTGGATGTTACTTTTGCCAAGTGTCCCAGATGTGCCTGTAGCCTGCTGTGCACTGTGCAGCAGCTGTGAAGACAGAGGTGGCTTTGGTACGAGGTGGACCCAGGCCTGTGATGGACTTCTGCACAACACAAGAATCAATATGAGGCCTTGTTCAAGGAAAGACCTTGAACTTACGGATGCTACATCTGCTCCTTACCAGGTCTCATGTTGTGATTTTAATGAATAATCGATAGGCAAGGCCCGTGTTGCTCTGTGGAAAATGAAATACTGGGGAATGTGTTGCACTAATAAGTTACAGAGCTTGAAAACCCATGGTGTGCTTGTCTCTTTAAATTTCTGGGGTGATAGGACTGCAAATCCTATGGCATATTTTGTGCCCAATTAATTTTATATACTTCATTGGGTAAGTATTGATTTATTTGCTGCATAAAATATCAATTTAAATGTAGCTCTCCATGCCTGCTACTTTGTGGACATGGGGTGCCATTTTATTGGCCTGTGCAGATAACTCACTAAATTCTTTCACTCTTTAATAAAAACTTGCAGCACAGCTGCAGTTTTGCACTTTCTGGGGAGTGTGTGAGAGCAGCAAGTGCTCTAGTACAGCAGCTCACAGAGAACCAGAAAGAAAAGAGCTTGTGAAAAGCACTGTCAAACCCACCAACCTGTCAGAAGGTGAACACACCATGCAGAAGCACACCTTGCTGGGCAGTCACAGCCCCACGCAAAGTAAAAGGCCAAAACAGTACAGAGAAAAGCAGGCAGAGGAGAAGTGTGCTCATGAACCCGCTTCTCCTTATGATAGGGACAGGCTCAAAGTGTGCTCACAGTCACATGCTGTGGTCTAGCTGAAAATTGTTGATTTGCAGTAACTTCATTGCTCTAAATAATGTACCCACAGCCCTTGATTTTCCAGAGTACCAAAGAAATCCTCATCAGTTTTCTTTTGTCACAAATAGTTCAACATTTTTCTTCTAATAGAGCCAGATATGAGGAACTTGTTTATCAAAACAGAGCTAAGTGTGAGAGGAAGGGTTATGATAAGAAATAGGTCTATGAAAATGTGCTCTCTGTAACAAAATATGACTTCAACGCTCAGGTTAAAAATATACCTGTTGAATAGACTGGTCCTGCGGTTTGCATGGCATGGGGATGGTTTTTATCTCACAGAGCCCTCTCTCATTTTTTGTCAATGCCAGCTGCTGGTCCTCAGTGGGGAACATGCAAATGGGCTTGCAGCAACTCTCCATTGGAGACAACTGTGACAGGATTGGGACAATCCAGCATGAATTCCTGCACGCCTTGGGATTCTGGCATGAGCAGTCACGGTCTGACCGGGATGACTATGTGACTATCGTCTGGGACAGGATTCAGTCCGGTCAGTCACTCCTCTGCTTTCCCTTTCAGGCTCCAGTGTTAGGGGTTTAGCTGTGGAACATCCCTTCCAGAGATCTTTTAGTGGTCATGCTATTCCCTTACCTAGACTTACTTTTCAAAGCCAGTATATTGATGAATTAGATATAAAGGGACATCTATTTGAAACAGAAATTCTTATTTGTTGTTGCTGTTGTAATTCCTTGTGCCACAACAGTTTCTGAAGATGTAATTAGAGATCCGAATCCTGTTATGCTGTGTGTTGTACCACAGAGCAGCAGAAGAGGATAATTTAGTTTAAGTGAATACTCTAAAAGCATGCTTAATCTAGAAGCCCTTAATAAAAAAAAACCAAAACCAAAAACAAAAACCAAAAAAAAAAAAAAAAAAAACCACAAAAACAAAAAACAAAACAAAAAAAACCAAAACAAAAAAAACCCCAACAAATTAAAAAACCCCCTCAGTCTGAAAAATCCAGTGTGACCAAAGCCAGTAGAAAATCTCCAGTGAAAACACTGGTCCTTCTCTTTCTGCCTGTCTGCTACACCTGGGGCAGGCAGCAGAGCTGAGATAGCAGTGTGCAGAGGGTGGGCAGGCAGGAGAGAAGTTTCAGGCTCTGTGTCACACCAGCAGTTACTTTAACAATGCAGCTTGTGAATTGCAAGTGTTGGTATATTTGGCACAGGCCTGAGAGCTGGCACAGAGTTCCTCAGGACTTTGCTGTGTCTCTGCCTCTTTAGCTTGCCGCTGTCCCCTATGAGTTTCAGGCTGTTCAAAAACAAAGCCATATACACAGACTTGATGTTTTCCTAACATAGGTACACACAGAAGACAGAAAAAGTAGAAAATGATTAAATCTAATGCAGTCTTATTTAGTCGTGATCAATAGTCAGGTGCACATGCAATTATATATTACAGAAAATTACTTAGACTCTGTTATTTGATTTCCATTATATTTTGCTGACTGTTTAGTGACAAGCTGCACTATTGTTAGACATTTGAAACTGCTGCAATTTTTTTACACTGACCAGAATTTAGTTACTGTATTTTGACTGATTTAAATCTTGACTCCCCATTGGGCAGTAAGCAATTGGTTTTTTGCTCATACTCAAGGAAACATCTGTAAAGTTAAATTCTGGAAGCTTATCTGCTGACAATTCTAAATTGTTTATTGTTACCTAAAATGACTAGCAATTGAACAACAGAGAATACAGATTAGAAGCAATTGCAAATTGCAGTACTGCAACCCTCTCTCCACTTTGGGGTATCACAAGCCCATCAAAGTTTACAAGTAGTTCCACAGGAGAAAGTTTTCTTGTAGCAAAAACTTTGCTTCATCCGGCAGAAGTCATCAGTGGCTGAAAGGGGAAAGCAAATATCCCTAGACTGGAAATAAAATTATTTTACAGAGTAAATACAAGTAAATTACTACAAAAAAATAGTTGGAGATCTGATAGATTCTCTGTGACTGCAAGTCTTTACATCAAAATTTCATTCTCTTGAGCGACAGACAATCTTTCCATTTAATTTTGCCATTTAGGTAAAGAACATAATTTCAATAAATATGATGATAAAAGATCAGACTTCCTGAATGTTCCCTATGACTACAACTCTGTGATGCACTACAGCAAGACTGCATTCAGGAATGGAACTGAGCCCACCATCATCACCAACATACCAGACTTCATGGATGTCATAGGACAGCGGATGGATTTCAGTGAGTACGACCTCCAGAAACTGAACCGGCTGTACAATTGCAGTAAGTTTCTCCATTTGTTTTATATTATTTGAAAGAATAATTTAAAAGAAATGAGGGTGATACATACATGCTGGACTCATCCAGACACAAGTGAAAGTGATGCTAACATATTTGGAGAAGAGAATTGTGTTAAAAACACCAGAAATAATGGTATAGCTGGAAATAACAGCCCTCCTGCAGAAATTCTGCTGAGCAGCAGAGGTTTCTGTGCAATTTTATCTGACCTTTAGTTAAAAAACAGCTTTGCTCAGCAGCTAATTTTTGTTCATCCCTTGGGTGGCTGTTTAAAATGTGTGCTTCTGCGCAAAGCCTTTTATTTTTTTCCTGTATTATTCCACAGCTGTTGCTCAGACACTGCACAGAAATTAGTATCTTTGCTGTGGCTGTCATACCTATTCCAGTTCCATGGAATCTGTGAGATAGAGTGGGTATTCATGCAAATAGGGTACAGATGCTCTTGTGAATAAAATGTAAGTTTTCTAATTTTCATGTTTAGTTTCAAATCTGGTCACTTACAAAAGTGGTCAAAAGAGTTATTTTGCTTAGGTGGCGTTTATTTTACAAAGCTAAATGAAAGTAAGAGACAGAGAAATCCAGATAATTCTATTATCAAATTGGAATATAATTCTGTAATTGTTGCTGCATGCAAAGTGCCCTGGCACTCAGAAGAAAACTTTTACAATATCCCAAGTAGTGAGTATTGGCTTACAATTATATTTTAAGCCTCACATTACAGCTTCCTTTAACAATTACCAAACTGATTTATTAAAACAGTGCAGGTTTTTGAGTGTAAAATTCTGATGAAAATATTTCTATTCATGTAGGTCTAAACTGAACACACACATTCTAGCACTCAGTGCACAGTCAATTAGGCATTATAAAAGTGCTTACAGCTAAGGATGTCTTTAACAGGGGATGGGGTCCTTCTTCCTCTCCATTAATCTTATATATGTTCCACCATTCTCGTGCATTATAGAAATACTTCATGACATTTTAACTTTTTTCTTAACCCATAGGCACATTCCCCAAATGAATAAAAGCCCCAGTCCTGCTGAAATCAGTGACAAAACTGCCACCACCTTCAGTGCAATCAGGACCTGCCCTGCTCCCCAGTCCATCTCTTGACTTCAAGTGATGTGCATAGTGTGGATGATATTTGTAGAGACATAAATATTGTCAGATCACCACCTACCTGTGCCAGGGAGGATAGTGCTTCACAGGTCCCAGCCCTCACCCATGCAAAAGATTACTTCATTGGTTGAACATGATTTAAGGAAATGTTTAGGCTAAATTTCTGTTAGAGGCCCATGTGGACAGAAAATTGCATTAAAATTGTGAATCTTAGTTCCTAAAGAAAACAACCCATATCATAAGAAATTCTTACTGATAGTTTAGTGCTGCTCCAATCTGTGCTTCATTGCTGTCTTTCAGGCCATATGATAACAGTAGATTTTAGTCTGCTTTCCCCTTGGAGCATCTTGCTTAACAGGACTGACCATGAGGTTTCCCTCAGCCTCTGGAAGTTAGGTCTTGGCACTCATCCCCCATGCATTTTCTTCCGAGTCCAGTCCTTCACTACATATCAAGCAAGGCTTTTGGTGCAGCTGGAATTCACAGCCTGCCTCACTCGTTGTCCCTTGCCCTGTTTCAGGAATGGATCTCAGAAATACACCCTAAACTACTGGGTCTTGCTTTTCTCTCTTCCTGTCATTCAGGTCAACACTCCATGCCAGCCAGCACTTTCTAATTAAGGTCATTAGGTTGCTTCCTTCCCGTTTGGCCAAATCAAATTCATTTTGTTTTGTATTTTGGTTTCAAAGAGTTCTTTCATCTAATAATTCTTTATTTTTGCTTACCTTCTTTCTCCAGCAGTCAACATAACATATGCTGTGAAGGCCTTTTCTTAGTTTTTACAACATTGTAGTGAACTGTATCTTAAAAAATACCAGTCATAAAACACTTCTGACTACCTTGCAGCCTCTAGAGGGTTTTTAGCTTTCTATGAGGACAGCACAAAATATCTCAGCAGTAGAACTTATTTGGCAGCAGTACATACTTAAGTGATTCCCAGAGCTACAGCTTAAGTGAAGCATTTGGCATGTTATTGAGGTTGAGTTTCGTGATACTCAAGGTCTTTTTGTTATGCAATGAAACCTTTAAACCTTTAAGCCACAATATTTTATACACAGTTTAAGAAGCATTTCATTAACTTAGCTGTTTTCAAATTACGGCTGGTATTACATATGAGCTCTTCTGTATTTCAAAATAAGCACTCCAGCTGATACATTTGTGAGCTTGTATTAAAGTTTGTGGCCGTGTGTGGACTGGCCTAAAGAAAGCAGAACGAAGAATGGGAAGTCTCAGAACCTTTTGACTATAAGATGAAGGTGTGCAGATTGGGTTGGTATTAGTTGGTATCCTTTTATAAATAAAAGATGTTATATGATAATTAGCAGATGCCCTCCTGTGCTGGCTAAGGGCACACCGTGTTCCTGATGACATCTTATTAATGACAGTGTTAATCACCAAGTGTTTTGAGTTCTTGAACATTGTATGTATGAATGCTGATCATATTTGAAGCCACTGATTACTTGGCATTTGCATTTAGTTTTTCTCTGTTCATGGCTTTGGACCTTCAGAATTAAAATATGTTATGTAATAGAGATTCACAATTTTTTTTTTTTCAAATGTCATAGCCTCCTCCCTAAGTTTCATGGACACGTGCAGTTTTGAACTTGAAAATATATGTGGCATGATTCAAAGTTCAGATGATAACAGTGACTGGCAGCGTTTGTCTCAGGTTCCTGCTGGGCCAAATACTGATCACACTAATATGGGAGAATGCAAAGGTATGAAAAAAAACCTCTTATCTTTCTGGGAAGTGTTTTCTGCAGAGGCATGCGAGTTTCCTTCAAGCTTGGCCTTGTTATCTGTTTATTTTTTGACAAATTACAGTTTATTTTTTAACTAAGCAACATAAATCGATGTACTTAGGGACATCTTAGTGTCACATCCTGTCATGAGAGTTATATAAAGTATTGAACCTGTGATACAGGCACACCAAATAGATTGCTACTTTTCTGAATAATTGCTCAGTAAGTCCTTGGAGAGGAGTAGGATTTTGAAATGTATGCTATAAGGGCTGAGGTGAAAAATTGATGGACAAACTAGCTAGATGTATCTCAAGCTGTCAGAACGGTGTGAGAGTTCAGGAGTTTAACCAGTCCTCTAAAGAATCAACTGTGAGTTACTGGCACTGGGTAAAGAGTGAAAACCCATGGTTTTGAGTACAAATTTCTAGAGATAATGAAATGAGGACAAAAGCTGCAAAGAGAAAAGTTCTGCCTTTGGAAAATGTGAACAGGTTATTACCTGTCCTCAGTCAGAGATTTGTACAGGATCTACCTAATCCTGACCTAACTGTATCTTCTAGAATTATTACAATGCAGCTTTAAGAAACCCAGTACACCAGGAAAATTCTGTTTTCTCTCTCCTCTACCACTCATTTCTCATTGACTTCTGGCAGATTCTGGCTACTTCATGCATTTTGACACCAGTGCTGGAAGAGAAGGAAACACAGCTTTCCTGGAGAGCCGACTTCTGTATCCCAAAAGGGGTTTTCAGTGCTTACAATTCTATTTATATAACAGTGGTAATGAGAATGACCGGCTGAATGTCTGGGTCAAGGAGTACACGTCAGCCAGTCCAAATGGTACTCTGAGATTCATCGAAGAGATAAAAGGTATGGAATAAAATTATATTTTGTTTTAATCTGTACTCAGTATTTTTCAAAGTACTGGGGGAAATTATTGTGGCAAAGTCACTCATCTCCTAGTGTTGTTCTTTGGCTTCTTCTCTGTCTGTGTAATTGGTTCATTACTGGTGAAATTATACGTGATGGATCCTCAATCAGCTGTCTCCCTATAATATAATAAATTACCAGAAATTTCAAACTCTCAC
This sequence comes from Picathartes gymnocephalus, assembly GCA_013390045.1. Taxonomy (NCBI): domain Eukaryota; kingdom Metazoa; phylum Chordata; class Aves; order Passeriformes; family Picathartidae; genus Picathartes; species Picathartes gymnocephalus. Next base: position 19,730 of record WEKY01049755.1, read on the forward strand.
GTTATCAAGATAGTTTTCTCACCAAAATAGCTAAAATTCCATGAGTAATCATTTTAACTGTTCTAGAATTGCTGGTATCAGTAGCAGCTGATGGAGTTAGAATATTAGAGTAAATTACAATTAATAAGAAACTATAATAAAGAAATGGAAAGCATAAGTAACCTGGAATACCTAATATAAAAAAAGATAAATAAAATTAAATTACTTTTTAAACAAGACTTGAAATGACAACTGAAATATATGAACAGCAGATCATGATTTGAGTTGTAGTTTGAAGCAGATTTAATTCTTGTGGTTTTGGGAGCCTATGGCCTACAGAATGAGGTCAGCTAATGGACAAGAGCTCTTTAGGCTAGAATTGCCGGTCACCTTATGATTCACTTACTTTTTCAATATTTAACTGTTATGTGGTCTCCACTGCACCTACGCCAGGTTCAGAAGGATCTGAGCAAGTTCTTTTACTAAATAGGTATCATTTCTGTCTCTTTTTGTCCCTTCAGGCTCAGCTGCTACTAGCACCCATTTTTCTTCCCTTTGTTCCACTCTTTTCTTCACCCCTATGGCTTCACCCTCTGTGCCGTCCACGCATCTTTAACTTAAGTGTTGCTAAGGCAGATGTAGACTACACATCAGACTGAGCCCTCCAAACTCTTTCAAACCCTACTTTGAAGCCAAGATTAATTTCTCCAGACTTCAGCCATCCTCACAAACATTTTTTTGTGTCTATTAGGTCCCATCTCCCACTCCTGCCTTCTCAAGTCAGTAATTTCCTTTGAAGTCTCTGATCTCTCAAGTGTGAGGAAAAACTTTTAGGAATGGTTCAAAATCGTTTTTCCCCCAAGCTGTTTCACTTCTCTCAAGTAAGAAGTTACCCTCACCAGTGCAGTCAACAACCTGGAAGAAACAGTGTCCCTACAGCCCCTTCCATCCATGGTCTGACACCCTGGCTGAGCTGCTCGTGCGTTTGCACAGAACTACGATGTTCAAGAGGATTAAGGACAATCCCTGAGCCCTTCCCACTGGTCTCTGGCAGCTGGGAATTTTTGAACTGCACATACAACATATAAAAATACTTTAGCTTATGCAGAAGGCAATTTCATGGAAAACAGTGGGGTGCTTTTCTTCTTGTTTCTGGGTTAATTTTTTACCTCCTAATTATAACAGTAATGAAAAATGTCAAGAAATTAAGACTCATATTTAAGATCCACTGTATTGTGTTCAGGGTTGTTAGGAGAGTGATGCATGAGTTATATACCTGGGTTTGGCACTGCGTGTTCAATAAATGCAGCTGGTCTTCTGTGCAGAAGAACTAAGAACAGGCCACAAAAGAAACTGTTTTGCTGCACATACTTTTCAAAAAGGGTGTTCTACTTTCATTGACCTCACAAGGCCCCTGTGCAGAGGTTTTTGCTTTTGTGTACACCGCTCTTGGAGTCAAGTGGAATTTGCTAGTGCAGGCACTTTTGGATGCAGCATCAAACTTGCAGTGAGGTTTTAGTGCATGAAGTAGGTTTTGCAAATGACTGGCTTTAATTTGACCTTAGTACCATTAATCATTTGATGGGTGAATAGCGCTTCTGCATAGGCAACTTTCCAACAAGCCATTTAAAAATACAAAAACAAATGAATGAACCAGTCTTGTAGTTCTAAGTTCCCAGAATCTTCTGGAGCATTTTTTGTTGAGGCATGTTGGTGTGCAGTTATTTGAATAGAACTTGTTCTGAAATTTTTCTTTTTAATAATACAGGTGAAACTATTTCTGTGCATTTAACTATCACAACATTTGGATTAATTTAATGAAATTTTATTGAAAAATGTAAAAGAACAAGCAGTTTTAAAACCCATCAACAAGTGCTATTACACATATTAATTCTATTAAAATACTGTATCCAGCAAATATGATCTTGCACTGAAAAAAGTAACATCTACAGAAGAAATATTCCATCACCCCAGTGCCAGTGGAACTGAAAAATTCTTACACAGTGTTGGTATAGGGTCCACAGACCTGTGCAGTGTTTGACTGTACTGCTGACTCAGAAATCTCTACCCTTGTTTTTCAGGTTCACCTGAGACCTACTGGCAGCTCCATCATGTTTCTTTGAACGTCACAAGGAAATTCCGTGTTGTGTTTGAAGGCGTGAGAGGAAGTGGCTTATCAAATGGAGGCCTCTCTATTGATGACATCAACTTGTCAGAAACTCAGTGTCCCCACCATGTCTGGCATATCAGAAATTTCACACATCTCCTCAACACAAGTCCAGCAGGGAGAGATGGGATAATATACAGTCCACCTTTTTACTCTAGTAAAGGATATGCATTTCAGGTCACCTTGTATGTAAATGGTACCACTGATAACCCATTTAATTTAGGAATATACTTGTCCTTGATTTCTGGAGCAAACGATGACCATTTGCAATGGCCCTGTCCATGGCAACAAGGTACCATGATCCTGCTTGACCAGCATCCTGATATTCGTCAACGGATGTCAAACCAAAGAAGTGTAACAACAGACCCCACGAGATTATCAGGTTAGTTAAAATCAGACATGTAAAACACAACGAAAAGACAAGGGGTCACATCTCTTTGTGTAAATTCGTGCACATTTTTTAGCTTCTGGAATCTTTCATGTTTGTAGCAATAATAATATTGATCCACAGACAAGAAAAAAATTAAACCTACAAGCAAGTTAAGCTGGGACTCTGAATTTCAAAGTTGCGTTTGCATAAGAAACAGGTGGATGATCTATTCCTAAAGTTTCTTTCATATGCTCTGTGAGGATACATTTATTTCTGTTTTAATGAGAATGGAAGTTTTGCAAAAGGCATGAAAAGAAGAATACTGAAGCAACAATACAGGCAGTTTATACCAGATAAAAGTGCAGCTATCAAACAAATCCCTGCCCTCCTTGTCAAAGGTACAGTGATGTCAGCACAAGCCTCCAGATGGACAAAGTACTGATCCATATTATGTAATCTGTACTTGTTCAAGGTATGAGAAGATAAGGGCCATTGTCCACAATAAGTTGGAAAGGTGGCAGTTGAGGTAAAAAGTAACACTGAGAAATTGTAGGAATCTCTACAGAGAGAGATATTAAAAAAAACACCCACAATCAGCACTAGATAAAGTTTGGATTTAAGTCTTAATGACTTTCTTCTTTTTGCCAAAAGAAACCATCTCTGCCACTAAATTAATTTTCTTGACTTTTAGACTAGAAAGGAAGGGAGGCAAAAAAACATCCAACTCACATTATTATTTTGAAAACATTATGTTTTACATTCCTTTTTCTATGACACTGGCTCTACATGAAAATGAAGTGGGTAATCTAGAAAGACTTAATGTCCTTTCTGTAAATGAAAGACACACCACACCATGTCCTCCGTAGATGTTTGAAAAAGCACATTTTCCCTGTGTTTTCTGCTGTTACAGCCACAGTGCATAGCCCTTTTCCTTCCCTGACTCTGTGGAAAGCAGTCTGTTTGCCCTCTGCTCCTTCTCCCTTGTTTATTCATATATTGCAAATTGTCCCAGATTCCCAAGGGAAGCCTTCTAACACACACTCTTTCTCTAACCGGAGAGCTGTTGGAGCAGTTCCTTCTCCCTCTGTCAGATTCTTTCATGGACAATCAGGCTCAGCTTTGAGATTAAGAACAGAGTGTGATGGGGCAGGCATCAGTGATCTGTGATCATTTAGATTGTTCAAATATCTTGTGCCCCACCTCTACTGCAGGAGATGCTCTCTTTTGAGAAGCGCTGCATTAACTCATGTTACAGATGATATATGTGCTACTTATCTTCTTAACCATCTCACTTTAAAGAACTAAAAACAAAATACAACAGATTTTCCAGCTCTCCAATAACCTCATCTCCAGCAGGTTCTTTGCTCAGTACCTCAGGCTAAACCAAATCATTGAAGATCTCCATTGTCTTGTGCCTCTTACCAGTGGGGAATCTCAGGGAATTGGGGTTTCTGCTGAGAGACAAATCCAGGGCAGTCACACATTCACATTCTTTTTACCTTTTTTTTTTTTTTTTTCCCCCAGAATCCTCATCAAGCTATACTTGGGATAGGCCAGATAAAGTGGGAACTGAAGCAACTTTTCCCAATGGAACTATATACATGAGAGGTCCAGGAGTTGGAACAAGTGCATTTTTAACTCATGAGAGACTTAGAAGCCGTGACTTTATTAAAGAAGATGGTGTTTATATTCTTTTAACAATGGAAGGTATGTAAGCATAGCTGATATTCTTTACAATGCAGTAAACAGTGTAAGATACTAAGTCACTAGTGCTGTAGTTATATAATGTACTTTGCACATGAGCAGTATTTGAATTATGCCTGTATTTAAAGTCAAATAATATGTTTGAATAAATTTGTGAACAGGTACATACACGGTATAATTTCTTTATCTCATGTGAAGGTGTATAAAACAATGCTAATCTTGTGCAAATTATTTTGAATAGAGTAATTTGAATAAAACTATCTGTTTCTGAAAAAAACTCTAGAGGATATTTCCAAAGTACATCATGCTCCTGAAAGGTAAAAAAAGACTGTTTATCCGTTATACTTGTGGACAGGCTTACTGCTCTTTATTATTAGAAATTATCATTAGAATAAGAAGAAAAATAAAGTGAAGCGAAGACCTTATTTCCTGTGGGTTCACCGTGCAGATATATCACATCTCTTGTCAACCGAGCCGAGCATTCCACCCCCTCTTGTTACAACTACAACCATCAAACCTGGCCCCAGCCCTACTGCCACCGGCAAGCCCCACCCTGGCACTGAGGTTACCACCACTGCACCCACCACCACTGCACCCACCACCACCACAACGGGCAGCACCACCCAGCCTGAAGATCCAGAGGTTCCAGCTTTCTGCCCAGACAACCCCTGTGAAAATGATGGTGTCTGCGTTGTGGTGAACAGAGCACCGGTGTGCAGGTAACTGCCTTTATTCACCCTCAAGTGCCATTTCAGGATGAGTAATGAAAGTTTCTAACAAAATAAATCTTTGCTCCTAATGAAATACAGACTGTAGCTGATTAAGGCAAGTATTTGCAACTGCTCCTGTGAGACTGAACTTGTGGCCAATTTGGGCAACAAAGCTCCTAAACTCAGCATTTGATCATTTTGAAGTACTCTGCTTAACTTCCCTGTAAATTATATTTAAAGTGTGTTTATTATTTTCAGTTATGTATTACTCCAAGTCCTTAAAATTCCCTATAGCAAAATGTAGAAGAGTTGAATAAATGTAATTGAAAGAAAAGAGCATTTATATCAGTAGAGAAGATTTTTAATACTTATCATGTAGGAAGCAGCATAGATGTTATTTTAAAATTCGATTCAGAAATATTGTACAGTGCAAATTATGACCACGAATTACCAAAGTGTAGTTGCTCGCCTTTGAAATCAGCAGTGAAAGCTGAGGATTAAAAGATTGTTTGCCCTGCAAGAAGATTAAGATCAACTTCTATTTAATTCTCTGTGGATACTTTTACATAACCCACCTGCCAGATTAGCATTGTTCCAACTCTCAAAAAAGCTCTGAGGCTGAAGATAGTAACCTTATGATGCTGTGCCAGCACAGGTAGACTGGGGGAGTGCTGTGAGGAAAACATAAAGGCCAAGAGCCACAAGAGTCAGGATGACTCATTAAGTGTTATATCTCCATTTAGAAACCTTTTAAAATATCATTCTTGTGCAACTCATCAGAAGCAGATCAGAAATATGAGTAAATGTCAAGAGGTTGTTCCAAGAAGACAAAAATAAAAAAATATGCCTAATGTTATGCCTCGTTTCAAAATTATGAAAAGAAAACATTTATTTTCTGACACTTCTGGACTCTTTGAAGCTTTAGTGCTTTTCCGACCTACTTTCTGTCCGACAGAAATGTGTAGCCAGCAGTCAGTTTCCACCCTGATTTTCTGTTGGGAAATGGGTGGGAATGTGATACAACTGTTCAAGCTGAATCACCTGGAGTCCCCCCTGCAGGAAATACCTTTGCAGCACAATGCAAACAGACCTATTTTCAAGGCTGAGGCAGTCCTGAATAAATGGCTTAGACAGGAGCTAGAAAATCAATACATAAGGAATAACCAAGGTTAGAAAGATGGGGGTGGGTGTGCTGATTATGGTGCTGGATAAGGTCATGGAATCAAAGCCTGGAGGTTGTTTTCAGTCCTAAAACTGGTTGACTGCTGGGCTATTAATTTCTTTTCTTACCTGCTTGTTGGGTGAGGGCAGAGGCACCTCTTACAAGTTCTTTAAATTTGAAAATTTAAAAAAAAGATAGATCAGCTGCAACCAAGCTTTAAGGGTCAAGAGGATCAGGAAGGCATTTAGGTTTTCTGGCAAAGGTTCTCTCTGAAGGCACAACTTGTGAAACAGCAGGAAGCTGAAAGAAACACATTTACGTGTGTAAGGACAGTGCACCACTCAAGACAACTTTAAAATAGAAGTCCATTTTAAGATACCTTCATTATGCTTTAGAATATAGAAATTGCATCAGATGTCATCTTTCTGAAGTAGACCTTTTCACACCTTTAATCTTTAGGTGACAACACATGTTTGTTCTTTTGCTTTCTAGATGTCCAGCAGGTGACAATTGGTGGTACATGGGAGAAAAGTGTGAAAGGAAAGGCTCAACTCAAGAAAATATTGTAATAGCTGTTTCTTCAACCATAACTGTGTTTGTTGTAATGCTTATTGTCACCATCACAACTGCAGTGTGCCTTAAAAAGAAATACAAAAAAGGAAGGGAGAATAAGGAGAGCCTGACTCTAGAAGAGGTAAGTATTTTGCCTCTTTCAAGAAATATACACACACATGCACACATACCTATATTCACTAAAAATCAAATTCAGCAAGAAGTAAATGGGAAGATGTCACCTTTTTGAAACCTAAAGACTCCAGGTTAAGAATTAAAGAGCTCCTTTAAGCAACACTAGTTTATCAAACACCAAAACCCCAATTAATTAAAAATCTGTTCTCCTCTTCCACCCCCTCCGCTCTGCCCCAATGACAGCCTGCATTGAGTGCAATAGTGTGAACAAAGGGGTTCATTTTCAGTTAGTAATTAAACCACATTTTCTGCTCAGCAAACTGGTATTTCATCTATTACTGCCTATTCTACTAAAGATCTCCCCTTAAAATACCTGGATATGGTGCTAAAAATGCATCCCAGAATGTCAAAACAAAAAGCAAATCTAAAAAATAATTTTCCACACTCAAAGGCCATTTTTTATGCAAGGCATGAGGTAGCCATGGAAATACTGACTTAAGAAAAGGTTAAGAAGACAGCAGGTTAAAACTGTCTGGATGACAGGATCAGGAATGCCATGTACTGGATAGAAGCAGCATTTGGGCATGTTTTCACAGTTTTCGTACAGTCTGAGATACATGGACTCTTACTTTAAGTAGAGGCTTGTCTTGGAAATAGCAAGCGTAGCATAGTTTAGAGGGACTCACAGGGCAGAGGAGAAATTTTATAAACAAACTGAAGAGCAATGTTCTTCCAAAAAGCAGAGTTCCATTTTTAATTTTGTACTTGCACTCTTTGTGTGATACCCCATTGAGTTGCAGTACCTCTCTGTAGTGTCAGATACTTGGCACTGCTACTCTATGACCTTCCAACAAATAGTTTTGGTTTCTTTGCAAGTAATGCTCTTACATTATACACATACTTCCCTTCCCTATACACTTTTAAGATGTGGGTTTGGTTTTTTTCCCCACTTAGACTAAAACATCCTTCTGAAGATAATGCAAACAAGCATCAAAGACACAAGATGAACATCACTGCAAAACCACAACTACGTCATCATACTTTCTGTTCCTTTTATCTCAACCATCATGATAAAAGCTTGTAAAGTCTGGAAAATAATTCATCATCTGGATAAAACACTGCGCTAAAGCCAGTGGAGTGTCTGACAGTGCTGCGTATCATCATGCAATGGAGAAAAATGGAAGTACATTGTGTGACATGCCTTGTCCTTCAACTCAACCTGAACGTGAAGAAAATATAGAAACTGCATCCTGAATTTCAGTCAACACAAGAAAGTCTAAGTTTACTATATTATCATTATACAGTTGTCTATAATAAAGGGGAGCTGGACCCTGTATTCACAGGGTACCCAGCAGTTCTCAGTCCTGCTGCAGCTGTCAGTCAGTAGTGTGAGAGTCTGTGGAGTGTGGGATCATCTGGTTCATTAGGTATTTGGTTGTGATCTACTCACTAGAAAAGAAATAACAAGTAATGAGGAAAGTGATAAATGAACCAGACACACTTTAATGAGGAAGTCACAACAGAGATAATAATGAGGATCCAGAATGTTTCAGCCACTGATTGATGTCCATTAGAGGAACTACTCAGACAGAACCCTCAAGAATGTCAACCTGAACAATAATTAACTGATAGGAAGGGGAAAATATTATTAACATGAGTGTTGAGGAAAAGTTGAGGCTGTGTGAGATACGGGCTATCAGAAAAGGCTGTAGATTTATGTAAAAATACTACGGGGTCTTTAGGGGAAGGATCAAAAGATCCAAAGAAAACTGGGGGGAAATGGGGCCAGAAAATGGAGAGACCCACCTGCAAAAGAGAGCTGTGTGCCAAAGGCCAGAGGAGACCACAGTCTTAGGACTCATGGATCTAGGTATCAGAACATGGAATTACTTGCATGGAAAGGTCTGTGCCAGGAACTGGAGGGCCTGTGGCCACAGGGCTTGTAGATCTAAAGACCAGCAACTGGAGGGACAGGTATGTGTATTTCGTATGTGTCTTGAAAGGTCCAGGTGCCAGCAGCAGCTGGAGGGATCGGGTTGTGTGTGGGTGTGTAAGAGGTCTAAGTGCTGGCAGCTGTGAGAGAGATCTGTGTGTGTTAATACTTCTGCAGTGAATTTAATCCTCTGTGTGTGTGTATGTGTGCATAATTCACTAGCCAGCTTCAAGCTGGACTAGCTGGTGAGTTAGAGGAAACATTTCCACATCTGGAGGACTCAGACATCACACTGCCCTATCTGGCAAGCAGAAGGTGACTTATAGACCACAGCCAGAACTCCAAAGCATGGATATGAAGCAGATTTAGAGTCCATGCTAACATTCAAGGGGATTGTGTGTGTTTGAGTGTGTTTCTGGATGTGGAGAATGAGGGCACACATTTTTTCACCAGAGAACCCGCATTCTGATTTCCTAGAGGGGAGGAAGAGGACAGGGCTGTGTGGCCCTTGTAAGTTTGGGTAGCATTACAGAAGGGTTGTGCTGCCCACGCTTCTGTGTGTGTGTGTGTGCAGCAGCCTGTCCAGGCAGCCACTTCAGGGGCCCCTGTCTGTGTGTGTCAGTGTGTCTCAGATACAACCTTGCTGCCAGCCAGACCTGCGAGCTGGGAGAGCAGCAGCAGCCAAACCCTTAGGACCAGGATGTAGAGATCACCTGGGACCATTCCTGGCTGGGCATGTTGGCTGGGGAGCTGGATCCCAGGTCTGGGAGACTTAGTGGCTCCCTTAACACCACTGACAAATAGAGCTATGATTCAGTAAAACTTTGAGAAAAAAAATAAGCATGGAAATAAAAGGGCCAGAGGAAGCAAAATGTCCCTCCCTGAGGACAGTTTGCAGAGGGAGATGGCAGCCACCATGGGCACAAATCATCACATTTATGATGTTTTGGAGAGGGGCTGTGAGAGACAGGAGTGCCAGTAATGGAAATGTCAGGTCACACCAGATGGTTGGTAGACTGGTATGTGAATGTGTTCACAGTTAAAGGTCAGAAGCTACTTTGATTGCCTGGGATGGGTGTTGATGATTTTAACATTCATCATACAATTTACCCTAACTCTGGGCAAGAGCAGTTCAAATGTATGGAAATTTGATGAGGGAGCAAGTCTTCCTCTGAATGCTACTGCACAACACAAAGCAACAAATGTGTATTCTTCTGTATCAACGCTATATATGTAGTCTTTCTCTGATTCATATTCTCTGAAATGTAGTTGTATTTAAAGCATTCATAGCTGGATTTATTAGCTTTTGTTGGAATCCAAAGATTCATGAAAACAGCCAGACAAAATTAACAAAGATTTGTCAGAGCTAACAAACATCCTGGATAGGAAAATACCCTACTATAGCTGTCTTAAAATAACTTTCCTATTTCCACACTTCTTCATCAGCAGTTTTCATGCAAATAATCCTCCCAAATGCGCCTTCAATTAAGATATGCACATAGATTTACATGGAGTTAAGAAGACACAAATGAGACTCTTCATAAATTCAGCCCTGGCTACAGTCCTTAACATTATAAACTGTGAACATTTTATAATTTCAAATGTGAAGTACCAGATTTGTGACTGTAGAGATCATTTATATTTTTGAAATCCAGATTACATGAGATACTTACCTGTACTTTCATCAGAAGGGAGCTTAATACATAGAGCAGTATTACTATATAATTTCAATACATTGCAGAAGATACAAATTCCATAGGATATATCCTGAAATGTTAAACTTCCATGGGAAAAAATCTTAAGCTTCTGCTTATTCATTTCAAACTGGAATCAATGAAGAGCATGATTTAAAACTGAATCTCCCAGTCAGTGAGCATGAACAACTCACTTCCGTAGAGCCGAAAGAGAGGTTTTTAATGTCCTTAACTGACCTAAAAATACTCAAGAAGAGTATTTTTTTTTCAATTTTACAATGCAGAAAAATTACTCAGGAAAAGCAGAATGAGATTCAATATTACACTTTATTGTTTATCACAAAACTTATGCTACTAGCTCAAGTTCCTGAGCAAATACATTTTTCTTAAAAAGCTGTAGCACAAATGAGTTCATGATCTTAATTTTGGAGATGCACATTTAACACATTTACAGATAAAACGGATTCTTGTCACAGGTCAGATACTGTGTTGGCTGGTCAGAGAGCTATACATGGGCTTGCAACCTGGGTGTTTACTTTCCCGGAGCAGGTTTATTCACAGAAAGTTTTACTAAAAATCTTTACTGTAAAGATCTCTCTGTAAAATCACTGGTGTTTACTAATGTGATAGTAAACACCACCATTGTTAAATCTGCACCAATCCATTTATCTTTCCTTTCATGCTGTAGTGATTCAGATTATGATTTGCAACAAGGATTTACTCTGCCCACATGCCTGCTCAGGCACATTCCACTCTCTGCACACTAGGACTAGTGTGAATACCCTATTACTGGGTTCCCACAATATGCAGGACAAGGGCTTGGGCTGTGGACATTGTCTCCTTGGGTTGTCTGCCCTGGTCCTGTTCCTCATTCAAGAGCAGATCTCTGCATCCCTAGCAAAGACCCAGATCTAAGCGAATGTTTTCTTGTCTGCTCCTCCTTTTCTGGGCTCCAGACTTGCTGTACAGCTGGACCCAGCAGAGTATGTGCACATTGTATCCAGAAATGTGTGCATGACTCATTCCCCACTGCTGAGTCTATCAGGAGTCACAGCATGGGCTTAAAAATAAACTAACTCCAATATTCAAGTCAGTGCTTCAGGTGTGGAATAATAAAGAAAATTATTAAAAAAAAAAAAAAGGTGGGTCATTGTTCTAGCTACTTCTTGGTCTTTCTTCAAGAATCTCAGCACTGCAGAAAATCTTTTAGTCATGCCAACTCCTATCTATGCTAACAGGATACGCAGCCTCCTATTCCTGATACAGGCAAACCAACTCACTGCTATTTGCATCACACAGATCAGCTCAGCTCAGTTTAGCTTTGCACAAGCAGAAATTACTGAGTCATAATGTCTCCGTCTGGCTGGCACAGCATTGTCTAAATGCAAAAAAAGGGACAGACCCTAGACAGCAGCCCTCCTATTTCAGCTGACTGTGTCAGGTGTCTCGTGGCACCCACGCCAGGCAGACATGGTCCCAGGGTGCAGGGCAGGAGTCATGACTTGTCATTTTCTTTAGGTGCAATACAGAACAGAGAAGTAGCTTTTTTCCTTTTTATTTTCCCCACAGGTCTCCTTATCCACTGCTATTAGAGCTCAGGGTCTTTTGCTAAGACACAGATGCCATCAGCTGAACTACCTTTGATTCTGATAAACAGGATCTTAATTCTCCTCTCTTCTTGGACTGCACTTTCAAGCTGTCTTCGGGGCTGGCAGTACAGGTAGTTATGTTTCAAAAGGACAAGATAATCTCAACAATTAAACTGCCTTTTCTGAAATAGCCAGTGCTTTTTTTCAAATTTAGAGTTCTTGCTTAGAGACTTTTGTAGTATTTGATGCAGTAAGGGCAAAATATCTGTATTTTGCTCTGTGTTATGAAATTATGAAGAAATATATGGTGATGTCATTTTCCCTTCATTTACCCTTCTTTCAATGACATATGTTCCAGTTAATTACTAAAGACAACTCCAAGTTTAGATTTAAGGATTTGTTTCATGCAAGAAGATTATGAATTTTTTTGCAGCAGACAGGTTCCATGTGGCTGTTCTCCTTGTCTTCTCCCTTTTCTGAGCATCAATAGAAATAACTGGGATAAAACAATGACCACAACAACTCAGACTGATTACTACTTACACCAGATGATACACTCTAACTGGTATCATAAAGGCTGCAGACAGGTTTACAGGTTTACACTGGAGTCCTCATTTCTTTTACTCACAAATTCCTAAACATCTACAGGAGATGAAAAGGTCCATGCTTTATCTCTGCCTTTGTGAAAACAAAATAGCATCAAAGAAGTTTAACTGGAATGTCTGGAACTTACAGGAACAAAACCAAACCTCATTGTTTCCCAAGGCTGCAATGCTTAACCCTACAATACATAAACATGGTCACTCTTCCAATGCAATACTCATGAGAAAAAACAACTGCGTGCTCTTTATCGGATATGAATCTTATCTCTAAACAATTTGATGGAATATTTTGATTAACTTCTTAATGATAGCCTTTCTACTTCACAGTTACTAATATGTGACTAGAACCCGCCACATTCTTCTGCTAGAGTTCGGTGTATGTGCATTTGCCCTTGATTTTTTATTTTAACACCATCTGGTTCTATGAAGTCTATGCTACAAAAAGCCAGATTGAAACTTGCCAGAAGCACATCTCCCTCTTCATCTCTACTTTTTCCCCCCACCGTACTTCTTACCGTGTTGTGAACATTTGGCTTTGGAGGCAGCTTTCACTCATGCAAATGATGATATTTGCTTGTTCAGAACAGAATATTTTAAATTACATAAAAGTAACATTGCAACTCCAATTTAATTTGTTAAGAAAGCTATTAGTGTATTAAGTTTGGTAGTTATTAAGTTGTTGAATAAAATTTGTTTATTAACTGTGGAAGGAGTCTCTGTCGCTCCTTAGAAGAGTCAGGTTTCATTCTGGCTGCTATGGTCATGCTTTCATCACCAGAAAAGATTTGTCAGGATAAGCTGGTGGTAAGGAGAGAAGAAGAAAATTAAAGGGTTGCCTTGACCAAAAGAACAATGACCATACTTAAGTCTTAACAGGTGTGATTGGGAGGAATGGGAAAAGAAAAGCTGCTGGGATAATGCAGTATGAATATTCTTAAGGGAAAAAAAGCTCTAAGGAGAAGAAAGAAACCTAAATTGAGATAGTGAATACCTACTGTGGGCCACTGCCTGATAGTCTGTCAAGAGGCCGTGTCTCCCAAGCAGAATCCTCCTACTCAACAGCCCTGCTGTTCACTCTACTTTTCACAGGTTGCCAGCTCACAGCAAAGATCAATTGCCACTACATGTGTCCTTTTATAACCTATTTCCATCAGCTTACAGCAACGCCCACTCTCTCACAAGTGAGACCTGCAGCTGCCCAAACCCCAGGGCTGCAAAGCCTCTTTAGGCAGCTCTCTCCCTTGGGAAGGTCTGGGAAACTGGCAGCCAGGGAGATGTAGAGCTGGCATAAGCATCACACAAAACAGAGTTAGCCACTGAGAGCTGGGAGACTGAGAAAAACCTGAAAATATAACAACTTCCATGGACAAAGCCAGTGGTAGTACCTTGTTATGCCAGCTCTGCTGTGTCCCTATGGAGGTCTCATCCCTGCATAAGCTGCAGCTGGGAGCAGTAAATAAAAGTGGTTCTTGCCTTGGAGGATTTCCTGGAGGAACTGATGGAGACCAAATCTCTGCTTCACATAGACACTGAAGACTGGATTTTGTCCTGCTCCCTTGGAGGGAAGTCACCATCCCACACTGAATCCCCCTTGCCAGGAAGCAGGGCTGGCCCATCCCAGGGCTCTGCACCACCCTGGCTTCCAGGTCCCCACAAAGTCACACGGTGGGAATGACTGCAAACCAATTTGATTAACATCAAACCTCCCCACTGGCAACAGCCTGTGCATGGAAGATCTGCAGAGCTCTGTCTGGCAATCACCTTTACCCAAGGAGTGAATCTTGAACTTTGTAAGAAATTTGAGTTTCTGAGAAATGCAGATAGCCACAGATACATCCATTTTGAATGCAGTCCCAGCAGCCCCTAAGACATTTGTGAAGTGAAATGTGGGGAAAGGAGAAATAGAGGTTCATTTAATGTTTTTCCCCTTGAGGTTCAAATGAGCAAGCCACTCCACCCTTTGCACTAAGAAAGTAATAAAAATGCTTTTCTTTACACCATAATAATACCCGATGGCCTAGATCTCGTTATGCCACTTGTTTTCCTAAAAACAAGTTGTCTTGCCTTCCACTTGCCTTGATTTATACCCATACTGTGCAAACCACTTGCAGGTGTGTCCCATTGCTCTCAGATTGGCTGTGGTCAGGCTCACTTGTGTATTTGCTTTCTCACTTATTTCCCACAGCATCTCAATGATCTGGAGGACTAGGACAGGTTGGATTAAAATTATTTTTATTCTTTTCCATTCCATAGATATTCTTCGGCTATAAAACACTTTCTTACTACTTATTAGGTGTCATCAAAACCATTTTGAGGCTTTGTTACCCAAGCCCTCATGGGCTGGGGTGCAGGAGCTCAGGTACAGTGGGTGCTGGCTGATGCTCACGTGAGTGCACGGTGCGCAGCCCCTTGCACGACAGGAGGGTTTTAAAGCTCAGAAGATGGAAAGTTTGATATCTTTGGAAATGCAAGGCTGAGCATCAGTTTCTTTATCAGCAGTTGCAGCTGCTGTCAACTGCCTTCCTGGCAACCCCCTGCTGATGGTGGAAGTGGCTAAGGGAATGTTTCACAATACAAAGATCACCTCTTAAAGGGGAAAGCAGAGCACTTTGCCATCTTCCAGCATTTTGCACACTGATTTTAGAACAATGAGAAAAACTAAATAGCCTAATTAGCAGTAGAGAAATCTTGACCTTTCTTTGCTACCATTTTATTCAGCATACATGTGAATGATTAACTGTGCTGGGTAACTGGTGCAGTATCTGTGAGTGCATAATTTTCCTTAGTTTATTAAACAGGAGTGCAGGGAATTCTCCTTCCCCACCACTTTGTCTTTTGTCACAAGAGGTGCTGAAAGTATTTGAAATTTCAGTAGCTACTGGTGAAGTAAAAATATTTTTTGGACACCTCTCTCAAAGGTCACTGCATAAGACATAGTGGTGAACTCCCAAGGGTCTGGATCATCTCAGATGGAGCCATGCATTAGCAGGATTACCCTTGCCAAAGATCTTTTCCCATCCGTAGAAGGGCTTATTTGTCATTAAACCTCAGACTTCAGTGATATCTAAGAGCACAGCAACTCCATAAAAATACACACACAAAAAAAACTTGTATGGAAGGGAAATGTGGATCCCAGCAGCCAGAGCCTTGACTCCTCTCCATAGATGTGCAAAAGAAAGGGCAAGAGGAGCATTGTGGTCATCTCCTTCAGATCCAGGGATGGCTGGATGCAGGTCCAGGCCTCTGAACGGGATGGTAGGGATAGTCACTAAATATTTACTTGTGATGTTGAGCTAATTGCCCCAGTACACTGGAATCTTAGGACTTCCAAGCTCTGGTAGGAATGAACTTGAATGAGATGAATGTTGAAGCACTTAAAAAGTAGTTTGACAATAATTACCCAAATGCTCCTGGGAAATGGGAAATCAGTTTCCTCATTTATTGGAAAGAGTTAAATCAGTACTGTTAGGAGGCTTAAGTAAGGGCACAGAATAAATTCCTGTCAAATCAGATTGAGAAAAGGCAACCCACCAGCACCTGTTTCCTGGTCTGATATTTTGCAGCCCCAGTGGTTTAGTCCAGCAGTCACAACCAGGGAAACGCCACTCGGTGGGAGCAAACCCAGGACCAGTGTCAGTGCTCTTCTGCAATGGCCACAGTCATTGCCAAGACACCCCTTTCCCTTTGGCTCCCAAGGTCCCACTGCTGTTAGCAGACAGACCTCAATAGCTGGATGAAGGTGGTGGCACCAGGAGTACCAGGAGTCCCTGATGATGGGTCAGGGCATGCTAACCTTGATCTTGCTAAATCCAAGGAAGTGTGGGGCTGTGGTGTCAAAAAATGCAGCTTTCCAGGCAGCTGAATGACATTTACAGCCAGCTTTTATGTGCTACCGCTTGATCTTCATAGTAAGTACTTTTTATTCAGTGTTTTCTAGGATCCTTCACTGTGAAAATAGGAAGATGCCTTTGACAGTGTTCCAGGTATGTCAAGAAGTGTCAAAGCTTCTCCTGTTTTCAAGTAGTGAAGATCTAAACTTCCAAAGTTTAAAACATTCACTTAAACTTTGTAAATACCTTGAAACATCTTTACTACATATTTATTCCTCCTTTTATTTCATTCGTTATTAAAAAACACAGCTTCCATATAAATGTCATAAATGTCCCGTCTGCTTCAGCTTAACAGGAGAAAATTGTGAGCAAATCAAATCAACTTTTTTTGTTTTTCTAGGTACAGGAGCCTGCCATGCTTCACCAGGATCTCCAAAAGCACAGGTCCAGGCACCAGGAAGAGGACAAAGCATTAGAGAAACATTTGCTCAAGCCTTAAAGTTTCCAAAGTTGAAGAGTTCTGGTTATAAAATTTTAATTTACTTTTTTTTTCAGCATTTCCTCTGTAGAGTGCTCCTGAGTCCTTGCAAACTTGGAAATCTTGCAACACTAATTAGCTACTAAACTGCTTAATTACTTGTAAGGTTATACCAATAGTACTGGTGTGTATTGTGATTGCAATTTTTATTTCAGTCTCAAACTGGAAGGAAAGGAAACAGAAGCTGGCATTTCTAAGGTCAAGACTATTTTATATATATATATATATAAAAATAACTAAATCTGTTTTCTTAAGGAAATTTTATATTACTACAGTATTATTGCATACCTAACACTCTTCTAGACAATAGTACAACACAGGTGGGTACTAAAGACATCCTCAGAAATTCTACTGTTTCAATAAATGAGATAGAAATGCTCAAATATACATTCCTCTAATTTGAGTTCTTTCTTCAGAATCTTCCCAGAGTAAATATTTAAGATCTCATTCCATATTTCAAAGAAGCTTGCCTATGTCCCACCTAGCTTTGCATTTCATCAAGGGACCAATTTCTGGCTTTATTGAAGTTTCAATAGACAGTCCTTTGGATTGCAAAGTGCAGCAGATCCATTAGCATGCTATTGAGTGCCATTAGACAACTGCTTTGAACTTTTGTGGCTCCGTGTGTGCCGCATTTGGGTACCCAGCAAAGCAATGCAGGTGCTGAGTGAGCAAGGGGTTATTGGGCAACAGATCCCACCTGTACCGACCTGGTTAAAATGCCACAGCAGGGCCCAGTGGAGGAAGCATTTCAAGTTGCCCTCTTGAGGAAAGATATACTCAAAAGGCTTGACAAGGATTATTGTTTTAGGCTAATCTGTTTTTTTGAGCAAGTTATCAAATATTTGACTCAAACTCTGCAGAGAAACAAAGAGCTTGATTTACGTAAGGAAGCTGACACCTCTGCCAGGAGCTGTTCTGGAGCAGGTTAGGGTTTGCAGCTAATGTAACTTAATTATGGGTACTGAAAACAAAGCATTTAGGAATGAAGTCACAACTGAACAGCTACCGTGGCTGCAAGTGACAGAAGTAGAATAGTTCCATCAACTTCAGCCATAAACTGAAGCCCATTCGTGAAATCAGTGGGTGTCTCGCCTGAATGAGCAGCACAGGATTAGACTCGATTGTGCATCATGCCAGCACTAGTTGGAAACATAGAACAGATGTCAAGTAAATAGGGAAGTGTGGGACAAAACAGAAATAATTGTAAAAATGTGCCCAAGGATAAAATAAATTGATCCTAAGACACTAACAAACATTCTTGTATAAGGCAAAATGAGTCTTTGCACTGGGTTGGCTTTTATTTTCTTGCTAATATTGCATAACAGAACTACGCTGGCATGATGAGGAGGGGGGATAATAAAATAACTTATCAATGCACTATTAACTCTACAAGCTCTTACCTAATAATAAGATATTGATGTCTCCTTTAATGCATGCCCCATTGTTGAGAACTTTCTCATTACCCTGCAGTAGCATACACAAAATGGCTTTTTTAATATACTCATGGCCATGAATGTTTGGTACTAAAGGCTTGCTTAAATGGTCAAAGATACCCTATTTAAGAAACAGCAAGCACTTACATTGCACATTACCAACATTAAATGCAATCTCATTATCCATTAGCCAGTATTAGTGCAATTTATATCTTACTTTGTTTTGAGTTTTGCAGAATTTCTTGATCTTTGCCACATTATCAGCTGAAAATGTGGGTGCTATTTCTTTGCTCATCAGTTTGATATTATTAGGAAGCATTTCTGTCCTGGGTATTCTCCTGCAGATGCAGAGAAATGTCATGAGATTAACTATTAAATAAACACCGGACCATTGTTTACACAATACAGAAAAAAATTTTCAAAGAAATTAATGGGTTATCCATTTTATTATGGCTCAGCAAGAGGATTCAATGAAGTTCCAACTTCCTGCCCCTGCAAAGAGGGGTCATGGAAGAGCAGGGACACAACTCAGGGGCATCCAGATGTTACTGAGGAGGGTCCAGGGCCAGGTAATGGGAGGAAATTTGCCAAAGAGGAGATGGCATCAGGTGGAAAGGGTTGCTCTCAGCTCCAGTGGCAGTGTGGCTGCCATCTCCAACACGTACAGGGAGTGGCCGGCAGTGGCCAGCACAGGCCAGCCAGCTCCTGGCTCTGAAGCACTGGGATCCTTGGAAGTCATGCTGACAAGAATTTTTTAACTGTTTGGTAAATGCCATTCCCTGCCATGGGACACCAATTTCCTCTCGAGACAGTGCTGATGGCAACCTCTCCCACTGCTATGCCCATCCATGGAGAGTTTTATGACCTCCTATTCTTCCTGCACACAGGCCAAAAGAAATCGATTTTTCTGTAAATACCTTTCACGTGGTATTTGTAATATTGTAAGCAGACCATTTTGCTCTTGAGACATGGGATACTTGGATATTTCACCACTGAGGAGTAGGAGGATGGATGGCAACTCTGGCAGCTACACAATGCTACGTTGGGGAAAGGAAGGTGCAATGGCTCACAAGTTGCCCGTATTTTTGTTCCAGTGCCTGCTTCAACCTGAGCTGCAGCCAACACCTTGAGGTACGTAAGGACACGAGGATCTGAAGAGACATCTGCCTGGAGATGCCCCCTCTCCACTGAGGGACAGCAGCTCCACACTGCAGCCACAGGACCAGACCAGGCAGTGGGCACCCAGTGAGACCAGTGCTAGAGCAGAGCAGGGGGAAATGCTGTATTAATTCTTGCCATTAATACTTACTGAGCAAGGAAACCCAACAACCAGTGCATATTGCCTTTTATACAGTTGACAGACAAAACACAGACCAAGTTACAATAAAGCTTAAATCCAAAATAATTACATTTTATCACAATTCCTTCCACACAGTCCAAGCTACCAAGGAAGCGAGCTGACAGCACCCGAGAAGAGACACGATTTGCTCCACAGCTCCCTTCAATCCCAGTGCAAAAAGTTCCAAGTGTTTGAAACGGGGAGCAAGTAAATCTTTTAATGCTCTCTGAAAAGCAATCAGCTCAATGAACGCATCATTCAGCAGCCTCTAATATAAAATAATTAAACCATGAAAAGCTGCTGCAGCAATCTTACTTAAAAATCCTAAATTCTTTTACATTTTGAGGATCTGATGGCACTGACTCCCAGTCAGACACATACAGGCAGGGCAGAGACCGCGGGAGCTTCTCACAGCTCAGCTGAAGAACCTCTTCCACTCCTTGAGCAGACACAGCTTAACTTTATGAAGATTTGTTGTTGCAGCATAACTATCCAAGAGATACAGCTAAATCCAAATTCATTTCATTTCCAGCCAAATCATATTTTGATGCAGGTCATCAGAAGCTAATCCTTCATCTCTGGTTTTCATATATGAAAACAAAAAAGAAAAAGAATTTCAGATTAAGCAGCATTTATCATACTAAATAGAAATAAATCAAATGGAAAATTGCATAAAGAAACTCAGTTAAAACAATTAAATTCAAAAGCCCTTTACCTGTGTGAATGTAATCTTTGATTTTCTCAGAAGAGAAGAGAACCTTATTATTAAGCAAACCTAAAAGGGATCCTGGATTACCCTTTCCCCACTTCCCCGTGCTTGAACTGTCAGTCTGTCTTCATGAGCAGACTTTGCTTCCTATCTGCCAGGCAAGTTCACTTGCTTGTTCTCACATGCCAGAAAAACTCAAGTTTTCACTACTGCAGGAGCACTTAAGCTGTACAGTAAGCAGCAGATGAGTCTTTTATTTGTGATTTTTTTGTTAGTTACATGCATATATAGGCAGACACACAGGTGCATACACACAGCTGACATTCAGTAAAATATAACACAGCTTCAGCAAAAACCTGAGCTCACTGGAAGCTAGTCTGCATTTAACAACTTTTTATTGATGCTCTGACAGCTCCCATCTGAAATAGCTTGTGGTAAATACCAAAAATGAAGAAATAGCAAAGCTTTCTAGAAGACACCTATTTTAAATGATCTCACAAGAATTTCAGCTTAACTGAAGAAACTGTAATTCTTTTTTTTTCTCCAAAAAACTCCAAGATTTACATTACATCAATTAAAAATATATTTATGAACTTGGCTTATGGCAAAAGGGAGAGCAATAAGCAGTTGCTGTTTTGGAGAACAGCTCTCTGGGAAGAATTTTTCTGGTATATAACACAGGCCTAAGAGGCTGAATAATGCCTTGGGTTAAATTTTTGCTGATGAACATTACCTTAGTTTCTTGGCTGGAATCCCCTCTGGCTTCTAAAAATCCAATTTCATTTCAAGGCAACTTTTGTCTTAGAAATAAATGCAGAAAACCATGCAATAAAGTTGGTTTCATACAGAACTTGAGAAATGCTGAGATTTGGGGTCCAAAGCGACATTTTCTTTGTTCCTTGGTATTTGTCACTTTTGCTTTAGATCCCCATGAATGAGTTGGTGCAAACTGCATCCCTTGTCAGTTGGGAGGGTTTTTTAACCAGTCAGAAACAAGCATCCCCTAATTCCAAGTGCTCCACACGTTATTGCATGAATGTCAAGATCTGTGAGTACCAACAGAAAATTTTAACACCTCAGAACAGCATCCAAGGACAAAAATACCAGAGGCAGAGTCACATACTGTTTACAAACATAATATACTGACACTGTTTTAGTGCTGGCACTGGGGTTTTTGAATGCATCTGGTCCTATAACCTAGATTTTTGCTTTGCGCTTCTGAACAAAATCCAACGTAAGCCACAGGTAAAAATCTGCATTCTAGCATGAGACTTCAAAACTCATTAGTGAGGACAGTGACTTTTAAACACAAAATACGACTACTGTCTCTGAAAGCCTCTGAGATGTAAATCATTGGAGATGAGGAAAGTAGTCACAGAAAACATTCTGGTGTTTCCTGTTGCCATTCCCTTGCCATGCCCTTTGCTCGAGGCTGCTGCAAGGGAGGTGATGCCAGGCTGCAACCTCAGGCTGAGGTGCTGTGGCTGGGCTTACATTTGTTCTTTTCCTGTATGCTGGTCCTTTGTGTTTGGAGATGAAAGGTGCAGTGCGACAGAGAGGCCTCTCCTCTCTCCTTTAGAAACTGGCTCCTCATCTCTGGCTTTCCACAGTTCAAACGCAAGACTTTGAAAAAGATTTCAAAGCTGCATCTTGTATATGGAAATATATGGATTTGGGCAGGTCCATGATCAAAACTGAAATTTCAAACTTAAGATTAAGAACCTGCTGCCTAAATGAAATTCATTTTACTTGTGCTTTGCCTTTCTCTGTTTTTTAAACAGCAGTGGGGTATTTTATAAGCATTAGTTACCTGCTTTTATATGTGGATATCACCGTACTTGATTCCTTAGGGATTTGCAGGCCAAACTCAAGTTTATCTGCAGTGGAAGCTCAGAGATTAAGGATCTCAGAGGAAGAGGGGTGCAGACAGCAGGAGCAGGTCAGGATGAGGATGAAGTCTGCCTGGACACGCCAGTAGGGCTCTGTGTGGGACCAGATTTGGGCAGCCAGCCACCCCTGCAACCACACCATCACCCGTGGCAAGAGGCATCCAGTCAGGCTCTGAAGACCAAAAGGTAGCAAAAGAGGGTGACAAAATGAAAGGATATGTTGGGTTTGGTTTGTAGGGGAAGTTGGGAAACCTGGATTGGTACTATTTATTGCTTTTTAAATTTGTATGCTTTTTATCCTTGGCCTGCCACATTCCTGCTGGAGGGTCAGTTTCCAAGTCCTAGTTTTAGCATTGTACAAGGAGCTCGGACTGAACTGTATAAAATACAAATGAACACTGTAGAATCTATGAAGTGACACTTCATTTTTCAGTAAACCAGCTGTAGCAGAGAAGAATCAGAAGAAGAAACAGTATGTGCTCTTAGAGTTTGTTTTTTTTAATCAGGAAGGATCGGTTATTGGAAGCCTTGCTTGATAGATAAGATAAAACTTTAAATATCACTGTCTTTTATTAAAGGAAGCAGGAGAGAAAAATGTTTCAGCAACCAACAGTAAGGCAAGAGTAACTGCAGACCTACACAGATGCAGAGAGAGCACTCTGTCCATCTCTATTGCAGTTCCAACGATTTGTGATGAAAGGAGAATTTTCAGAGCCATGAAAATCGAACACCTCTCCTACTAAGACAGGCTGAGAGTTTTGGTTGCTTAGCCTGGAGAAGGCTCCAGGGTGACCTTAGTGCTGCCTTTTAATATGTAAAGGTGGCTCACAGGAAAGGTGGAGAGAGGCTTTTTATCAGGATCTGTAGCAAGAGGACAAGAGGTAGTGGTTTTAAAATGAAAGACGGTAGATTAAACTAAGGAAGAAATTTCTTAGGATGGGACACTGGAACAAGTTGCCTGGAGAAGTTGTGGATTTCCTTAGGTCTTCAAAGCCAGGTTGGATGGGGCTCTGAGCAATTTTGTCTAGTGGAAGGCAGGGGGTTGGATGAGATGATCTTTAAAGGTCCCTTTCAACCCAAATTATTCCATCATTCAATGAAATACTAATCCAGTGGGATTTTTCAGTCTATGTTTTGATAAAAACACCCATGTTTTTCAGGAGGAAACTGGAGGGCCAGTTACCAGGATGGCCAATGCTTCACTCATCATCAGCAGAGGCTACTATCTAGGACTAGCATTTAGGACAGTTTCTAGCTGTCAGATGTTTCTCCCACTTGCAGAGCTGCAGTTAAATAAATAAGATTAGCCAAGATATATGCAGTTCTTCAGGGCTCTGCCAGACATTCTGCCAGGTGTTACACTGTTGACCTACTAGAGTTTCCTCCTGCTTTCTGTTTGCACTAATCCCCTGGAAACCCAGCCCTGGAGACCTGCCTTGCTGACCCCCATATTCATTAACAATAATAGTTGATACTGTACAGTGGAACAGCACCAGCACAATTAAAACAGCTCCTTCTCATCACAGAGCTTTGTGGGGTTGGCAGAGAGTCCTAATGAGGTCCCTGAACCCATCCATCACCCACCGCAGCCGCTGAAGCTGGTTCCATGCTCTGCGGCTGTGTGCCAGCCTGACACTGTGTGGCACGTACCAGTACTACAGCAGCCACTGCCACACACAGCCAGGGGACACGTCCCTCCGCTTCACTGCCAGCTCCCTAGGCTTGGCACCTTAGAAATGTGTTCTCCTTTGTCCCTATTTTCTTCCTTTTTAATTTTCTTCCTCCTACCCCAGACTCCCTGTGAGGAAAGGTTTTCATTTACTCCAAGCTATTTGGCAAGAGACTCCTTTTGTTCTGCCCAGGAGTCAAGGCCATTTTGAGGTCTCATTGAGCAATAAATAAATATTTAAGTCATATTTATGTGTTCCCATTGTGGTGGCCTGGGCACCCACCTTGAGCTTTCCACCTTTGAAATCTGATGGAGAGAATGGTGAGAAGACACCTACTTCTCAGAGCCACTCTTCATGCCAGCTTTTCATTATGCCAAGTAAGAATGAATATAAAATGATTTATCCTGGGGGGAAAGGAGAAATGTCAGATCCAGGCAACTGAAGAAAAATATAAATAGTACTACCTTTCAACAAAAATTGATCTTTATTGAGTGTGACAATCACAGGCAAGAGAATTCTATATACAGAATGCAATTAATAGGGAGTTTTTGTGGAACTATCAGAGCTGCTGTTCCAACAGTCACCCACAAAGGCAGAGGAAGTGGTGAGCAAGGGGTGCCAAGGGAATCCCTAAAAATAATGCTGCCATGGAAGCGAGGCTGCTAGGGAAATGGTCCAGCAGCACTGAGGGACTGAGCAAAATCACCAAGGGCAACAGCCCAAGCAGGACTGATTTTATGTTCATTCTACAGTGGCAAATCCTATCATGTGCTCACGGCACAGATAAGAGGGGAGAATATGGGAGCTTCGCCCAGGTTTGCAGGTCTGAGTCACTCAGTGCACAGGAGAAAGTGTCTACATGTGACGTGTGCATCTGGTGACATAAAATGTGTTTATACCTGGGCAGCAGAGCATGGTGTAGAGTGCCCCGAGCTAGTGACGACCTGAGCTAGCACGGTCCTCTGCAACCAAGGACTTCAGGGACTAATCACTGGTGGCATGAGACAGGACGCCAGGCTCTGTCAGCACCCCGGGTCCCACAGCAACTCAAGGACTGGAGCCCCAGCGAGAGGGAGGCCAGGGGATATACACACCTAATAGACCCAGGAGAGCATGTCTGAGAGCATTAAGCTTGCACTTTCCAAAGAGAAGGGAGCTGTGTTTTCAGGCCCCACCCCTGCCTCTATTCTTTATCCATGTTTATAGGTAGCCATGGCGACTAATCAAATAGGAGACTTATGTCAGGCTTGGTGACTATTACACATTATATATA